>VWYK01075492.1:0-20778 GCA_013399775.1 Semnornis frantzii
CCATTCTATGATTCTGTATACATCTGTGTCTTTTGTATGTGTGTTTGCATGCATGGGTATGCATATGCATATTGATACATGTACAGACATGTTTGTCTGGACAATGGAGCACTTATGAAAAAAAACAACCTTTTAAACTGTCAGCTAAATTGCTTAATTTCAGAAAAGTAGGCAAAAAAAAAATGTCATAAGATCAGCACTGTCTGAAAATACAGTATCAGCAATTAAAAGAAATAACCAACCCACCAACTGCTGAGCAGCAATCTATAATCCATGTTGCAACATTCTGCTGATGCCCTGTGCATCCTTTTCCAATACTCATAGTACAAAAAAACCCCATCATTTCAGACCTCAGGTGAATATCCCTCAAGTGTTTCCTTCTTAAATTATAATATCTACAGCAAATATACAGCAAAAAATATATAAAATCTAGAACAAAGATGAAAAATCAGGAGTGGACTATGACATGAACTGAGACACACTGGACTTATTGATGGTGAGAGGACTAAGTGTGAGTTCTACTATATCTAGCATTTCTTACATTCCCCTGAAGAAAAATATGGGTCTTTTCATTTTGCTCTCATACTGCAAACACAAGGCAAATGGAGGGGCAAAACACATGTTCAGGTGTTCAGCTGTCTTTAAATGGGAGGAAGGACCTGTGAACAAAGTGAAGTGCTCTAGCCGACTGCAGCTCTCATGAGCATCAGGCATGTGGCCTGCTATGGACCAAAAAATCCAGCAGGCAGAGGAGAGTTCAGTCTCATGGCCCACGATCTCTTGGGGACCTATTGCAGTGATATTTTCATCCAGTCATCTCTCTACCTAATTATCTTCTCAATGTTAAAATCAGAACAATTCTTACTGGATTTTAAGCCATTGGTTGAAAACAATTCTTCAGATCCCTTCTGAATCCACTACTGAGCTAACGCAGACTGATGCCAAAGATCATTGAAGCAACTGGAATTATAGTGACAGGAGAGTCAGCTATTGCTAAAGACAAACAAACACACTTCCATCATGGGTAATGTGACAATTTTCAATGAGTCACTTCTGGATTTGGTTGCTTTTTAGGCATTTAGGGAATGGCAAGTAAAAACCAGAGCGGTTATTTCTTTCTTTCTGTGGCTCCTGAACTAATATTAAATAGTGCACAGAAACCAGTGGTGTTGAAAGCACATGAAACAGTTCAGATTTCAAATGTTCCAAATGAACTGAGGTATCTGCACTTGGATTCTAGCTTTTGACTATCTGTCACATTTAATGTACTAATGCAAAGATGACAATCCTTTGGCATTCCATATGTTCCACCTTTCCTGTGAGCACCTTGTTGGAAATATACTCTTCTGGGGGTCTTATTTTCACCTATACAGCTCTGCTTTCTCACTCTCTTTCCATACAAGAATTGAAGCAAAATTCTTATCCTTTCCAGATGCCTCAGAATAGCTTTGTGCACTTACTGCAGTGTCTTGGAAACATCAGGGTCTATACGCCTCTGCAGCCTGACATTCCTCTGTCTGCCGCACAAGGCAATCTTTGACTTTGTTTAACCAAGCAGACTAGAAAGACTTTAAGGAAGAAGGGCTTGGGGTTGGTTCAAATATACTGCAGTCCTTGCTCAGCACAGCAGCTAAGCCTGTGCTTAAGGATAAACACAGCTCCAAGCTTCATTGCTTTACCCAAGATTTAATCCTGTCAGGTTAAGCATATGCTTATGACCTCTGCTGAATTCAGTTGTTGAACCCACAAGCCTGTTCCAATAGAGGAAAGGCAAAGATCACCAGTGCTTTAATAGGAGAAAGATAGGGCTTCCAGCCTTCACGAAATATCCTAAGAAGGCAATTCAAAGAGAAGTTCAGAAAGGATCTGCGCTGTCAGCAGCTTTGGCTCCAGCGTTTCTCAAAGTACAACGTGAATGTGGCATCTTAACATACAGTGAACATACAGACATGTTCCCTGGATGTATAAGCAATGTGCCCTCTACTGCACGTTGATTTCTGTCTGATAAACATAATACACATGATGAAAGGTGGCAGAACCTGAAGGCAGCCTGGCTTATCAACCACAAACGTCTGGAGAAATCAGAAGCTGAAATCAAAGGGTAATAATATTTACATTTTTAACTGGACCTGCCACATGCATTGAATCACAGACTGCCTCAGTCCTGCTGCCACTGCCCCATGGCTCAGCGCATCTCACTCAAATGTCTTTAGCTGGGTGAGGGAGTGAAAACAGCATGCATGAAGGTTAGCTTGATGAACTGGTATGCGTGTGCATACTGGGGGCTTGGCAGTAGCTGAGTTTTTTGCTCTCTCTTCAGAGGGACATGGAGACACACTCTGTGAGGTGGACCACCTGAACCCCATCTATCCTCACTCTCCCAAGCCAGGCTTTACACTACCATTGTGCCAGTAAGAGCAGTTAGACCCATCTGTGTGCCAGCACCCCTTCTACACACAGCAGTCACAGGTATACCAGAGCAGGTACCATTCTGCATTGATACAGCATTCTGTGTTAATCCACCTTGCAAGCACCTGAAAGGACTTAACTATGTGTAGTATACCAGCACCCCACTGAGACAGAGGGAATAGGAACAGACCTGTAATTACCAAGTAAAGACAATGAAATAGCACATACTCCCACCACCTGTAGTTCTAAATGAGGAGAAGTGTTAGTTACACTGTTGTATTTCTATAGCACCTCAAAAAAAACAGAGGGTGTAATGAGCTACTAGACTCACGATAGGCTTATAAGAGGCAGAATTAAAGTGCTTCACAATTTACCCCAATCTACCGCTCTGCAAGGAGGGACACAGAGGGAAGCACAATTAAACTTTTGCACTTCCCCTTTAATTTGGGCAATGAAGTACATGCTTGAGAGAAAAATATTGTGTTGTTTCACAGACTCCAGCCATTTGCCACCCCCAAATGGAAAGATATATCATGAGGAGAGTAAAGATGCTTGCTATGGTCAGCAGAAACTTTTGCCATGATATTGCAAAGGACTTGAACCTGGGTGTCTTGGGTTGAATTTTTATTGCCAGATGCCCACTTTGCCCTAAGTGGAACGGGTGAGTTCATGGGAATGATAGGAGACTTATTGTTTGAAAGAGGTCTACAGAAAATCATAGAATCATAGAATGGTTTAGGTTGGAAGGAACCTCAAAGATCACCTAGTTCCAACCCCCCACCATAGGCAGGGACACCTCCCACTAGAACAGATCCCTTTATTCTTACACGGACTTCAGAAATCTTAAGGATGCAGATATACAATGGTGAAAGAAACATACTGCAAGAAGTAGGTTTCTCTCTGAAGTCTCCTGAGGGGGAAGACTGAGAGTTGGTGATTTTTGGTTTTCATGTCTTTTAATGCTCTACGTTCAGTACTTTTAAAACAACATTAATTCTGAAAGATTTTTTTCTTTGTTCACTTCTTTGATTACTATTGCTTAGCTGTTAAGTAATTGGGAGCTCTTTTAGGCAGAAAACTTTAACTGGCTCTTCTGGTGAAAAGGTCTTTCGAAAGAGGTTGCTGCTACAGTGTTTCCTTTTGATGCTCAAAGTTTGCATTTGGTACGTCTGGAAATATCACGCAGCCTTTTCAATGGGGACTCAGACTGAGGCACAGCTAATTCAAAAGCTGTCAAATATGCATTTTCTTATAGGCAAGAGTGTGGAACAAAAATCACTGTCCACATTATCTTATTCATTTCATCAGCAGGGCTGTTCATTTCAAGCACCTTCTTGGGTCGATGGGTAAATATTTTAATTCTTTCTTCAGATGGAACAGGTTAGAGAAACCTCTTTGTAAGTGTGTTCTTAGACAGATTTCTGAATGGAGACTTCTGTAGATTTGAAACTGGGCTTCTGACAGTAAAAATTGTGCTTTGGCCTCATTCTGAGGCAAGAGAGTTAATCTGTTCTGGACAGACAGGTCCTTTGGAAAATATTCACTTAAAAGAAGAAAGAAAAAAAAAAAAAAACAACCCTGAAAGATATTTTCTTTATTCACAGAAAACAGAATGTCATGAAGAAAATGATGAGCGAATGTGTGTATAATCATGTATTTATTTATCTGAGTCCCACACTGCAAATGTTATAGGTACTGAAGATGATGAGAAAGATAAGGCACTGAAGTGATTGTTTAAACTGAAATTGAGTCTCACCCACTGCAGAGTTTGAATTAAACAAAAATAACCCAAAGCAGCAATGTAATAACCTTAAGTGAGGCACTTTTTAAAGCAGCTTATACATAATGGAATTCTCTCAGCTTTTCACAAATGTTCCACATGCAGTCAGATAATCATCAAACTGATGGACTTTCCTTGCAGACAGCTGGAAATAAACAGTGAGCTCAAAACGTGAGCATGGCTTCTTCCTTTTTGCCATACATCCAGCTTCTATATGTTTTTCTTTATCAAAGCATCTTAAGTGCTTTCAGTAGACGAAAGCTTCCCAGTTTTATAGATACATAAATATGTTTTATAGCCACTATAGGGATTTCTGTGCTACAGTACACTAATGGTTCACCCAAGCAAGATACTCTGCTGTAACAGTGATCAGTGCTGGATGTTTCAGTGTGAAGAATGGTTGTAGTGTCTCTCTGAACTAGGTAATCTATAAATTGCTTAATGTTTCCAGTGCTGACTCATTAGTTTCTTCTGGTGAGTGCCACCGTGGAGATAATACGCCAATAAAATAATTATTCTTAATTATTAACTACCATTTGCAGTATCAAAGACACGAGGTAAAAGCGAAGAGTAACGCAGAAAAAAAAATCAGAAGTTAAGGAGAAAAGCTGGAACTGGGAAATGGATATGAGATGGGAGTATAAATCCTGTCACAAATGGCTCTGAAAGAGAAATCCATGAAAATATGGTCTGTGTAGACAATGGGGACCTCTGGATTTGAGTTTAGTAAGTTGGATCCTACCTATCATCTCATTATGTCAAGCAGAATTGTCTTGATAAGCCTAGCCCTGATAAACAGCAGGAACAAACAATTTTCTTCAGGTGATCTGTTCATCCAAGAAGCAAAGGAAACACCTGGATCTAGATGGCAGCACTTGAGATACTGCTGAGAAGAGATCCTTTAGCTCTGCAGAACCAGGTGGGCAGCAGCAGCAGCAGCAGCAGAGCTTAGAACTGTACTCATGCATGCTCTAATATTAAACATTTTCCAGGACACATTTTCCATGTGTCAAGCTTGCCACATCCTTGGCTCCCATCTCAGGTGCTGCGCAGCAGAGCAGCCAGTGAGGTGCAGCACAGTGCCCGATGACAGAAGGCAAACATAGTGCCTGTGCTGATGCAAAATCTCTTTTCTATCAAAGCAAAAAATGCAGGAACTTGAAAGAGTCTCCCCTTGGCTGCATAACACAGTGGCAGTTCCTCTAATGAGTGCCGATCCTGTGTTCACGATGGGTAATTAGTGTCTTTGATACCTGTGGGGAGCAGGTCATGATTTTGCTGTCAGGAGCTTCAATGCAGGAGACATATCATTACTCCAGTCAGTGCTGCTTATTACCATACCTGCTCAGTGCAGTTTCATAGTGCTTTCTGGGCAAAACCCAAAAATGCTGCATAGGGGTTGGAGAATTTCTCTCTGTCTCAGTCTCCCTCTCTTCTTTGTTTCTGTTTGGTTGAGGGAAGAAGTGCACCTCTGTGTTTTCATTCAAAACTTTCTTATAAGGAGAGGAAAATGAAGGAGAGAAGGAACCTGACAACTATCTGCTGAAAACAACACTTCAAACCAACAAAGCACATCCACAATGTGCCTAGATCAGTAGAGATCAATAGGAGATATGTTGCTGTGATGTCTGTGCATGCATTTGCCCATCTTACTTGTCCAAGATAGGAACAGCACATTCCTGTTAGATACATCTCGGAATGTAGATGAATTCAGCAGACCTCCTCCTTGTTCTTTTAACAAGATACTGAAGGAGTCAGAAAGATAGATGAAAAGAAAAAGAAGAAATGTTAGAAGAGGGATAGGTTACATCCTTGGGAAATACGAGGTAGTTCCACTGGCCTCAGTGCAGAAGATGCCTAAACATGCAGGCTGCAGCTCTCTGCTGAACCATGATGGACCACTGAGCATCATCTTGTCTCCTGGTGTCTGGGACATGCTGGTAAGACTCCAGAGAGACACTATATATATAGCACATGTAGCTACAAATACAGGATACTTCCGGGACTGCGGTGGGATCCACAGCACTCACTAAGGTTAATGAGCTAGTTAAGCCACTGAGACCCAGGGCTGAGTTAGCTATACAGTTACCTAAAGACAGTGCCTAGTTCAGTAACTGACAGTCAATCTTTTTCCTCATTTCAAATACAGCAGATACAGTATGAGCACAATCTTTTGCAAAAATTGGGATGAGAGGGAGAAGGAAGCGATTAACTGAGAACTATTTGTGCATTTGCCATGGCTCACGCATGCTCGCTTGGTTAAATAGCTTTGCCTGGTGTGGAAATGCACTGAGTGATTTGTTTCCTTTTCATAAATAAAAGATTTGGGATGGAAGAATGGCTGTTTTCTTTCATACAAGCTATTACACTTTCATGACTAAAGTCAGCATCTCAGTTCAGCTCCCTGTGGGCAGCTTTAACTTGTTCTCATACCTGGTCTGTGGGGAGTTGCTGCTGACACCAGTGTTTGCGCAGCCCTTGGCCTGGAGGTTTTGGATATTTCAGTATTGCTGGTGATCATTTTAATCTCACAGGTCCCAGAAAATGGGAAGGTAGGGTAGATTAAGTCACCTGTCCAAACACCAAGGTAAGTATGAGGTGGAGCTGGGATCTCCTGTGCCTTGGCAATGCTGGTCCCTGCTGACCTTTTCCATGCAGGAGCAAATTGTGTGCTTCTTGTTGCACCTCATCCTGCCCACCTCTGCCAAACAGCAGCAGAAACCGTTTTCTCAGAAGCAATATGAAGCAAGCAGGGTGAACATGATCCCAGCTCACCAGCTCATAAGGTGCTCCTCACTTGGCTAGGACGCACCAGGAGAGAAGTCAGCCACACTCATAGTTTCTTTTCCATTAGAGCACAGTGGTAGCACAGTTTGATATGGGAAATTTGTCTGCCTGCTGTTCAAACAAACTGCAGTTTCCCGATTCAGAAGCTGTTGGTCTGTTTCTTGCCTGCAAGAAGAAGATTCCTATCTGTTTATTCTGTGTGTGTACAGAGTGCGTAGTTACACTTTCAGCTAGCTTTTCCCCCAGTGTATTCTTCAGTTATTGCTTATTTATAGCACTGGAGACATTAAACCTTTCCAATAGTGATCCTGATGATTATAGCCATTTCATTCACTCTTAACCAACCAGTGATTGTATCCTGATTAAGGATCAATGGGAAGTTAAAAGAATATACTTATTAAACTCAATAAGGATAAGTTACTAGTTAATGGTGTGAAAATTATGTCACCAATAACTGTGTAATTACATTCTTATTAATGCATTCAAACATCTTGCCATTTAATTGGCATTTAACAAGCTCATTATAGCAAGATAATTAGATAGCCATTAATTGGTAAAACACTGATTGACATGTAGTATGTTAATAGATGTCTGGTGCAGTCGTCTTGCTATATGGTAATTTAATGCTTTCATGCTCCTATCAATTAGGTCATTTAAAATATACAAATGTAATGTGTTATAAAGTGATTGTATATTTATTGGCAAAGTCCTCGTGACTGAATCAAAGTCAATGTACTATTTGCATACGTCTTTATCTTACATTTCAGTACAACCTCTGCTGGTACTCGTAGGAACTGCAATAAACAACTAAATCCCTGAAGTAGAACTGTCCAGCCTATGGTTCATGACCATCGTATGCCTTGCAAACTGCATCAGACCTGTATCCCTTACCAAAAGAAAAGCCCTGATGGACAATCCTGAACTCTGGTAGAGATAATGCAGCCCCAAACACTGAGAATGGAGTCATTAATGTGCCCAAGGGGGCGGCTATGTGTCCAGTCCAACCCACCAAGGTACACAATGGAGAGCTGTTGTCACCTTACAGGTGGAGGTCACTGCCCGAGCATGACTTTCTGTAGTGCTGGCAACACAAAGATTTTGGTATGCCTCCTGTAGGACCAAGAAAACTGATACTTCTCTTCTAAGAATTATGGTGCCTTGTCACATGTTCAATGTAAAGCCCAGACTCCCTTATTCTGAAGTCCCAAGTATATATTGCTAGCAAGGAGGCTTGAGGAGAGATCTGGGGTCTGCCCTGAATGTTTATTCTGTTGATGGCTGCTCACCAATGTACAAGCATAGTGACCAACCCATTATCTTAATTATCTTTCCCTGTGTCATGCCTATGACAGTCTGGGGTTTTGTGACACTCGAAAGATGATCTGGAATTATGTGCTGTCTGCTTGATGGTAGAGCTTGTGCACATATGCATAATGCATACTTTTTTTTTGTTCTTTTCTCCTAAAGAAGCTTGTCAGATGCACTGGAACAGGACAGATAGTTTAACATGTATTATTATTATTATTAGCATTATTAGCATTAGCATTATTATCAGCATTATTATTATTATTAGCATTATTAGCATTAGCATTATTATCAGCATTATTATTATTATTAGCATTATTAGCATTAGCATTATTATCAGCATTATTATTATTATTAGCATTATTATTATTATTAGCATTACAGTAGCAGCTAAAGGTCCAGTAAAAAAAAATAAAATAAAAAAAAAAAATCTTCCCTTCATGCTAGGCATTGTGTGAACACAGAGAAAGATAATTCCCTGAAGATCCTGCTGTCAAAATGAACTGGACAGCCAAAGGGCTAGTGGTGGAAAGTCAATGTCAGGAGGGAGGAGAGGACAGAAATTAATATTGCAATCTATTCTAACACAGAGACAAAAAAACATTGAAATAGTGTTCTGAGGTGTCAAAAAAATCAGAAAATGTGTCTCTACCCTAGTTCTCTGTATTGCTCTAAAAAGCTGCCACAAGTAGCCTGTTTCCATGGCTCATCTCACTTCTCCAAGTCATCCTGCATTTCCAGTGATGGTATCTCTATTAACACCCCAGCACTCCCTGCATTGCTGATAGTTCCACTGCAGTATGGAGGTGTGGAGATATTCAGGTCTGCAGTAAAGAACTTCCTGGGATTAAATTGCCTGTTCTCAAGGTAACAAGTGAGTTCATTGTGCAGAACAGGAAATCTCGATTAAGCATAGAATCATACCAGAAATAATGAATTAACTTACAGTACGTTTCCCCAGCTAGCACAGGATTGGTCCCAGTGGTGTAGTCAGTGGAAATGATAATGTAAGCCTGATTGCAATGATGACGTGAATATTGTTAATGTTGCTATCTCTGTATTAGTTCTGAGGGGGAAGTTTCCCTCTGAATTTTGCAAATAGTGTGTGACTACAGTAACCTTTAGAAGGATCCTTTTTAATTTTTTTGTTTTGTTTTGTTTTGGTTTTTTTTAAATTTTTATTTCAAAGACTAGGAAAATAACAAGAATGACTGGTCCGCTAAAAATAGCACTTACGTGCACATGGAAATATGAGCTTCCCTTGAGGAGACAGGCAGCCCTGCCAGATCAGAATCACAGAATCACAGAAACAGTCTGATTGGAAAGGACTCTTAGGATCATCAAGTCTGACGAATATCCCCACTCTACAAAGTTCACCCTTAAACCATATCCCCAAGCACCACATCCAAATGACTTTTAAACACATCCAGGATTGGTGACTTAATCACCTCCATGGGCAGCTCATTCCAATCTCTGACCAGTCTTTCCCTGATATTTTTTTTTTTTTTCCTAATTCCAGTCACAGTTTGAGGTCATTCCCTCTTGTTCTGTCTCTATTTACCTGTGAGAAGAGACCAGCACCAACCTCTCCACAAGGTCCTTTCAGGTAGTTGTAGACAGCAATGAGGTCTCCCCTCAGCCTCCTCTTCTTCAAACTAAAGAGCCCCAGCTCCCTCAATTGCTCCTCATAAGATTTATTCCCCAGGCCCTTCCCCAGCTTTGTTGCCTTCCTCTGCTCTGGCTCCAGCACCTCCATATCCCTCTTTTAATGAGGTGATCAAAACTGAACACAACACTTGAGGCGTGGTCTCACCAGAGCCGAGTACAACGGGGCAATCACCTCCCTGCTCCTGCTGGACACAGTATTTCTAATACAAACCAGGATGCCATTGACTTTCCTTGACACCTGGGCACACTGCTTTCTCATGCTGAGTTGTTTGTCTATGACAGCCTCCAGGTCCCTTTCTGAAAGCAGCTTTCTAGCCGCACTGCCCCAAGCCTGCAACATTGCTTGGAGTTGTTGTGGCCCAAGTGCAGGACCTGGCATTTGGCCTTCTTGAAGCTCAGGTATACAACGGTGTGCTATAATTTGCTTAGCTGTGGTATCATTTGTCCAAATGTATGTAGTTCAAAAAGGCTTGGAAAACATGGTGAGTTTTCATCAGGGAAAAGTTTTAGCTGGGCACTAAGGAGAATATTCTATTTCTTCAACAACTGCAATAAGAAAAGAGATTTAACGCATTGAGAAGTAAAGTTGACAGTCTGCACTGGAAAATGTTGGGGTGGACGAGCTGCAGGTCAGCTGAGGTGCATGGTGTGAAGCAATGAGTGGAACAGCAGTTACACTGCACACAGATGGGATGTTGCTGGGTAGTCGAAAATTTATGGTTATCGGAAGAATTTTGCTTGGGTCCATGAATGGGGTGGGTTGGGACTGTGGATTGGAACAGAAGAACATCCACAGATTTTGGATAGCAACCCAGGGGAGAAAATAGGGTTAGAGAAGGATGTTGCAAGATGAAGGTGGGCTCCCAGAGCTTGCCCTGCATGGTGTGACTTGCCCAGAAGTGGATTTAGCTGGCAGTGGGGCAAGGCAACCAATGATGGGCATGGAGATGTATCCATGTCACAATGGAAAAAACCCTCTAACCATCTAACCAATTTTCTCTTGGATTTGTCTCCAGCAAGTGTCAATGCCTGTGCCATTGTCAATGGCAAAGCAGCGAGGGAGCATTTATCGAAATCTAAACTTGATCTATAGGAAAACAGGCATCTCTGTAAGTACAGGTCAAATAAGCTCAAAGGACAAACTTTGCTACAGTTCAGGTAACATGGAGAATTGCCCTTGAATGGATGGGAACATGTGGTGATGAGCAGAACAGGTTGCTCACCCCCAGGCGTAGTAATTCCTGTGTTTTCTCCTCCACTCCTTTTTATTTTGAATCAGCAGCCAAGAGCAGGTAGGCAGCTCTGGAAATCATTTGCTTACAAGGCCTGGTATCCACCTGGGATCAGGGCAGAAATCAGATTAAGCTTGTTTGTGTGTTAAATGTTTGGGAAAAAATGACTTGTTCTAACAGGGACAAGGACTGAACTGCGCTCCCCAAAGTGGACAGTGTTATGCACAGCCACAGTGGAGCTTGAATCAACCTCGATTCACACCAGGCTCCTCCCTCATCACCACGCTGCTTTCCCACCCTTCCAACTTGCCCTTTACCTCCCACCACATGAAAAAGATGGGATTAAAGGGAAAAAAAAGTACTTCTAGCAAAATGCCAGGGTTTTAAATTAAATTTAAAACAGTTTAATTGCCTAATTGCTCAGCTATTTTGTGCAGTTTATTAACAGAAGCAATTCTTCGG
Source organism: Semnornis frantzii (assembly GCA_013399775.1). Lineage (NCBI taxonomy): Eukaryota > Metazoa > Chordata > Aves > Piciformes > Ramphastidae > Semnornis > Semnornis frantzii. Next base: position 11,644 of record VWYK01075492.1, read on the forward strand.
CAGTCATGCCAACATAGCAGAAAATTGGCATTTGAGCCAGGGGGAATTAAAGAGGCAGAGTGCGGAACTAAAACAAAAAGAATGCCTCGAACCTAGTGGAACAGACATTTGAGGCTTTCATCTCATTTTTATCTCACTCCCTAATCTGCTGTAGAAAGATCAAGGTTTGGGTTTGCTTTTTAATATGGGAATGACAGTTGCTCATCACCAGTGTCTTTGCATTTGTAAGTGTAGTGGATTTCCAGAGAAATGAATGTCTAAGGAAGCAGCACATTTGCAAAGAAAATAAAATCCAATTCTTGCCAATAATATTGGCATCTTTTAAAAGAGTTAATTTGATGGCATTTTTCATAATAAACCTCGCTGTTAAATGTGTGTGTGTGTGTGTATTCAAACAAAACTAGCAAATCATCCATATAAATGAATGCGTGCCCTGGCTGAATAGAAGAGATTAATATTCACTTAGGATATACCACACTCATCGTATGCTCTTTCCTTACCATATAGAAAGGGAAAATAAATAAATATTTTTTTAAAAAAAAAGAGAGAAGCAGAGGAAAGGAGAAGGCAGTTGTGTTACAAAACAAATAATCCAATATTTATTGTCTGCAAAAGATAAATTCTAACCCACTATGGATGATGCTGTTTCTCTAATCTTTAGTGCTGCATCCAAATACCCATTTGTGGAGCTGTTGGCATGTCCTTGCTGATGTCTCCTCTTTCTTTTTGGGTAGGTAGCCACTTGGGAAACTCTTATCAGGTGTTACACAGCAGACATATTAAGAGGGGAACTCTGGACAGACTACTGGGATTTTGATGTAAGTTTATTTCCTTTGTGTGTTTCCTTTGTTATTGGTACCAGTCAGGGTCAGAATTATCCCCCGGTGTATTTAAAGCAGTCCTGCTGGGCATCGTGTGGCTAACTGACATAATGCAACTGCAGGAGCTACCTTCACAAACTAAAATTCCTGAAGGTGGCTGGAGGCCACTTAAGACACATTGCAGGTGAAAATGAGCCAAAGGAGAGCCCTTTGTTTCTGTATTTAAAATGCAATTCGAGATGCTGCGTTGATGGGAAGGACTGTTCGAAATAGCAGCTCAGTCCTTCCAGCTGTGCCCTAAACAGATTTTTCCAGACTGGATTAGTCCTGCGTGATTTGGCAGGTTTCCTGGAGAAGCCCAGAGCATTCCTCCAGTCAGTAATCATTTCCAGGGCCACCTCGGAGAGGGCCAAGGTGCAAGGTGGTGGTGAACATAGCTCTGCCCTTGGTGCTGGCATGGAGGAGGAAGGAAGGAACCTCTGTGGTGTAGCATCAGACAGGGGCTCCTATTTAAGGCTTTCTGTCTGGCCTTGTGTTAAGACACACCAAGGGACCAGCAGCTGACAGGTGGAGCAATGTGTGATTATACCTGAGGAAAATAAAAGGGCGACGCTTGCTAGATTAAGTATGAGCAGTGTGCCCAACAAAAGTGTTTCCACAATGAGATAATCCTGATGCCCCCAGTGCTGATTGTCTGCAGAGGGAGAAAGAGATGCCAGCTGATCTCACCGAGACTGAAGGCTCTCAGAGAGCTGCCTGAATGATAACAACTTTACCCAGAACACTCAAGGCCATCACTCAGATATCTCATCTCTTTCCTGGTTGTAGAAAGGAGAAGATGCAGTCACACAGGCACCCAACTCCCAGCTGTGGGACAGCTAGGTATTATTCAGTAACAAGTCAGAGAAGTCTAACTTCTCCCTGCATGAATTTTTGCAAACAACCCCACCTCAGTTTTAGTTCAACCAAAATATCTTTGATATATTTTGACATATGACATTTTAATGTATTGCTCTATCTGAAAAACTGACATTTTCCATGAGAAGCAGATATTTCCCATGAATAGAATTATTTAGGTGCTAACTGTTTGTTTCAGAAAGGCAGTTTAAACAGAAAATGTTCACGCTGGCTCAATTCTTTCATCGTGTGGAAAACAGGCAAAATTTGCCTTCTCTTTTGGTGAGCTTTCATGACTCCATCTCTTATTCATGGTCTGCTGGATTCGACCTTTGCTGTAATTGTACAGGGAAGCAATGTAGGTGACAATCAAATTTCCATATTCTCAGGGCAGAAAATTGGGAACCATCAAGAGCAGTGGCCCTGCGGATATTCAGAGCAAGTGGGTAGTATTTCAATCTAGAGATGAGAGAGAAGTTCTCAGTCTTAGTGTCATTTACTGCAGGTATGAAGGGATGAGTTGTAGAGCTTGTTTCTTCAGGTGACAGAATATTGGACTGGATGATTTTGGAGGTCTCTTCCAACCTGGTTGATTCTATGAACGTTAGAGGTTGAAAGCGACTTCAAAAGATCATCTAGTCCAACCTTCCTGCCACAGCAGGATCACCTAGAGTAGGTGACACAGGAACATGTCCAGGCAACAGACAACTGTGATTTCTTCTGGCTTTTTCATCTCTTGTCTAGAGAAATGGTGAATGGAGCATTCAACTTCCTTTCTGTTTGAAGCTTCTGACAGCAGGTGATGACCACACATTTATTTTCTTTCAAGTTCCCTCTTAATCTTGCTGTACTGAGATGGTTTATCTCAGGCTTTGCTTTTTTTTGCTAAGAAAAAGTGTATTTTCCTGTGGGAAAACACATCTGCTTGAGCCAGGAAGCACCTGATGAGGGCAGACAGATAAAAACACAACCAGGACATGGAATGTAAAGCAGCAGAGGGTTGCTCTGTGAGCTGCAGGACATTGCAGCAGTAGCAGGTAGTGCTAAGAAGCATGGAAAGGCATCCTAAGACCTGAAAACGAAGATATTCGATACCACTGACTGTCAACCAAGCTCTGTATGCTGTGGTGTGTGGCACTGCCAGCTCTCCTCCCCACTCCTGCCAGACCCTGTGGTATGCACTGAAGCCAGCAGCCTCCAGCTCTCCAGAGTCCCCAGAGTGGGTTCAGCAGGAGGTGGATCACAGATGCTCAGCATGCTCAGGCATTGCTGCCTCTGCCTCAGTAGCACATGAAAGAGTGCCTTGATGCACCTGAGAAGAAAGAGTTTACATTACTGTGAGCTGTGACCTACTTTTAAACTCCCTCTCTCCTGGTGTGGTGCAGGTATTGAGGGCAGCATTCAGACCAGGCTGCTGACATGCACTTCTGCAACCTATACCCAGTGGAGACCACATCTCAAACACAGTAACAGTCTGGTCAGTGCTCTGGGGAGTTCCTAGCTATTAAACCTACATCTCCTATAGCCTGCAACCAACCCCACGGGCACCTTCTTCACACTGAATTTCCACTGATTTTGACCCCTAATTTACTTTGATTCTGCTAGAGATCCCAGCTTCCAGCCCCTGGGAGTGGTTGCTGCTGGAGGATTTATGCGGCAGTCTGGGAGTCCTCACAGTCCCAGATTTCCAACTGAACTGGTGCCATTTGCTTTCTGTGCTGCAATCCTTTTGCCAAACATGTGCCCTAATTTTCTGTCCTCTAGCTCTGGCACTCCTCATCTGCTTGCAAATGCCCCACAGCACAAAGTCCACCTCTTTTCTGTGCTCCTTCTGTGCTGTCTCCTTTTGGATGAAAACGCATGTTTGACAGAAGTCAGACTGCCTCTATGCCTCATGACCCAGAGGGGTGACCTAGAAAAAGTACCACTGGTAACGCTTTATGCTCATCTCTTTTTGTTCCATCCCAAAGCTCAGGCTATGGCTCTCTCAGGTGATCTTTAAAGATTCATGAGAAAAGGAAAAAAACCCACAATATTTCAATGCACTGGCAATAGTAAAGAATATTTAGGAAGCAGGTGTGGGAGATCCCCTCCCAATCACCCTCCTAATAGCAGCTTTGATGAATAGAAAAACTGGCATCCAAACGATGTTTCACTTTGTTTTTTGCACCTTTGTTTAATGTTTTAAAACCAGTTACAATGAATGTATAAACCCTGGAATTGTTCTCTTTTTTTTTAATTTATTTTTTAAGTTAGTACTTTGAGGAAGAACTGAAAGGAGAGAGTGAATTACATCTGTTTATTATGCCCCCCACAGCATTTTGCAAACATCTGTAATGTGTCTCACTTGGTATGATGTGGCCTCCGGGGCTGCAAACCACTCTGCTGGCCTGAAAAATGTTGGTGGGCTTTCTCAGCTGGGTGCAGGGGTAACCACATCTAGCAGACACATGTCCAGGAGAAGTTTCAGCAAAACAAGTTGTGCAAGTGTAAAGCGATGGGGTGAATTAATTAATGCGAGACGATATATAAAAATATTAACAGTTTATTAATATTAAATATTCAGAACTCGCATCACCCCGATCACCATTTAATAATAATATTAACAGGTTCTTGCAACATTAGGAAACTATGTACAGGTTATAACAGGATCTGGAAATATTAATATATATATTAATTAAACTCGATATGAACTGGAAGAGAAGGGTTTGCGGTCAGTATACCGCTTGTTCACTAGGTAAGCATAGGACATAAAGGAGCAACTTTCTGCTTAGGGTAGAAGGCAATTAATAATTACAAGAGGCTTTGGCATTTACCCACAAAATTATTATCTGACAGTACCCAAGGCGGGGTTGCTGTCAGTAGCCATCAGCAGCTTTAGAGTCTCCCCTGGGCTTCTGGGGAAGGAGGCAGACGATCTCTGACCTGTTCCTGGTTCTCTGGATGATATTCTCTCCAGGGCTTCCGTCTGGGCAGAAGGCTTTCAGGTACAGGCAGGACGTCTTCCAGTCACGCTGGCGGTGCAGGTCAAATGCGTGTAGGCATGGCGGTATCACAGGCACGGGCACGGCACGCCGTGTAATGGCAAAGGCTAAAGGCTAGCAAAAGGCAAAGGCAAAAGGCGAAAGGCAGCGTGCTCTCTGCTGACCTCCCTTTTATCCAATACAGCCCGAGATCAATGCCCTTTGGACACTGGACAGCCAATGAAATGGCAGTTAGCCAAGATTTGCCCATATTAGGTGGAACCATAGGCCTGCTCCACCCTTCTTCGGGAAGAACACGGGCCCTGCACAAGGCTGCCCCGTGCACCCTGTTTACCACAGGGTCTGGTCAGGCAAGGGACCCCAGACTCAGTGGCGCCAGGCCCTTTGTCCCTTTTCCCGCCGTTGCTCTCCCCCAAAACAGCAGGAGGAAAGCAGAAAAATGTGTCTGGGCAAGCCAGGAAAGGTATAAACCCAATTTGGCTTCCCTAGGCCTACCACGACAGCAAGCCAGCCCTTCCTTTGCTCTAAGTGAAAGAGAAGCAGCAGGAAAGGACAGCTCTGGAGGAGAATCAGGGATTTATGGAATTGTTTCTGTTGGAAAAGGCCTTTAAGATGATCGAGTCCAACTGTCAACTCAACAAGGTCGTGCCCACTGAACCATGTCCCATAGAACCATGCCTACATAACCTCCAGGTATGGTGACTCCACCACCTCACTGGGCAGCCTGTTCCAATGCCTGACCACTCCTTCAGTAATGACATTTTTCCTAATACTCAATCTAAATCTCCCCTGGCACAACTTGTGGCCATCGCCCCTTGTCCTATTGCTAGTTTTTGGGAGAAGAGACAACTTCTGCTGGCTAGGACAGGGTGGAGCTTGAAGTATCCTTACACATAAGCCTGGCAAGAAGGTCCATTGCATTGTATTAGATGCACAGATAGGAGCAGCTTTGCTTATTGTGCTGGAGGAACATTCAGAAGTTGAGGAACGTTCAGAGGTTGTGTAGCACCATAATAGGACATGCCAATGAGCAACATCAGAGCCTGGGAAATGCTGGGTGGAGACTGAAGCTGGAGGTCTTCTCACTTCTGTTTTGCTGCTGTCTCTGAACTTGTCTGGAGGGCACTGTCTAATATGGCCAGAATGCAACAGCCTCTCAGGATGGTCTTCACCACCCAGTGAGAAGGAACAGGTGAGAGCTGGTGGGTTTTGATCCTTGTGCAAGTCAAGTAACAAAGAAGTGAGGTGTAATCTCCACCACAGATCTGTCTGAATTTCTTTTAAGGATAAAAGAGCAGAGTCCATGAAGCAGGGAAGATCAAAGTGCTGATATTTAGATGTGGATTTGAACTATGAAAAAAGTTTGACCCTCAGGCAAATTTAAAATTAAGCTCTCATTTCAGGTTTGATGGTAACAAATTCCCACCAGTAGTTCTGCTAAGGCATCTAGTGGCCTGGAAAACACATGATCTGGTCCTGAAAAGCCAAGACTTTTATACACGGGCTCCAAGTAAAGGATTAACACTTTAGAGGAAAAAAAATGCTGGATCCAAGCATACAAATCCATACCACCCACAGTCATATTAGTATAGCTTGTAGATCAGAGAGAGGTTACACTCAGGTCATGTCTCCAGTTTCTAATGCATCCTTTGAAAACAGAACTGGGAAACTAACATAGTCTATAAACTTCTCTGATTACTGAAATTAACTGTAAAATCCAGACAGGAACACATGGCAGAAGCCCCATCTTCCCAACACTGTTGAAACTTCAAATCCTACCTGTATCCCAAGAGAAAATTTCAATACTGAGCCAATTTCCTGGATTTTAACATTTGTTTCATTCAGATTTCTTTTAAATGAAAATAATAGTTGTTTAACATGACAGGCCAGTGATTAAAAACATTTAGCTCCTACTGCAAAGGAAATGGGCTATGACTCTGCATGCAGGCAATGTAGCATTTCTTCTTAAAAAAAAAAAAAAAACAACAACCAAATGATAATTTCTTTTCACAGAAATGTTTTCTTTGGCTAATACATTTCTTCAAGTATGCTCTGTCCAAATTGTTTTTCTGAGAGGTCTAGCATCTGATACAGATCTGATAGAGTGTTTTGTTTTGGGCTACGTAATTGCATTAATTGGTACAGTCAATGATCAATGTTAATTAAAAAAAAAAAAAAAAAAAAAAAATAAAAAAAAAAAAGCAACTACAAAGGTTTACCATTTCAAAGCCCTCCAAGAAAATATTTGAGTAGTGAAGCCATTTAGGCATACAGTTAACCCTTCCAACTGCAGCTCTGGCAAATAAATCCTCTCCTCTGCTTGCACACACACACACAATAGCTCCATTAATTTTAACTGGCACTCTTATGGGACCAGAGAAAGAAAAGAAGTAGTGCAGTTCATTGCTATCCTTCTCTTCTTCCCCTCCTCAGATGAAGTGATGGAGAATGGCTCATGACAGAAACACTCATTATAACCTAATGGATGTTTTCAAGTGATACTACAGAGACACAGTGAACTGAAAGGCTCTTCTGCAAGGACATGTAGGAGTCATAGATTCATAGAATGTTTTAGGTTGGATGGCACCTTAAAGATCATCTAGTTCCTTCCTCTTGCTAGACCCACTGGCCAACTTCTGTTGGTGCATTAAAGCTTTCTGTGATGGTCTGTCATGAAAAACTTGACTTATAGCAATGAGAGTCCCAAATGTGAACTACTCAGAGCCAGGCTGGAATGGATTTCATCCATAGCTGTGAAGTTAGCAGACTGGCAGATCAGTAATTACCTGTGCTGCAGTTTTGATGGTCTCCAGGAAGATGGGGTGCCTGTGCTGAAATACTGAGGAACTGGAAACATGGTTTGAACAGTTGTTTAATGCAGACCCTTTTGAATCAGCCATTTCCTCCTGCCCCAATAACCTTTCTTGCTAGCAGAATCTGTCAGCTCTAACATTGTCGGAAGTGAGCACATCGAGTGGGAAGCCAGGGATTCATCCATCTTCTGACAGTAGGAGCTGCTATAGTATTGTGCATCTCTCTGCAGACACCCAGATTAACTGTTTGACCTGGTTCCAAACACAAAAAAGTGTTTGTGGCAAAGGCTTTGTCACAAAAGCCTGCCAAAATATTCTGCCAGACAGCAATAAACTCAATTTACATTATAACTTAACACTTCCTTACCCCTTGTCCTCCTGCCAAGTATGACAACATAACATGCATGAGCCCGCAGCACAGCCTAGGAAAAAACCTTCTAACGTTTTAAGGCAGAAAATTCCTGTGAAAGACCAATTTGCTCTCTCAGAGAGCTGCTGGAAACTTCTGGAAAGCATGGTTAACAATGCCCTTCTCCTAGGAACTACCTCCTGCCTGGCTTAGGGGATGTGCAGAAGATGCTGGGGAAAATCACCACGCTGTGTTTTTGCAACATTTCCATTGTATCAAGAGATAACAGTCTTGGGTGATCTTGTGTGGCAAGACCGTGTGATAATGGCTCCCTGCCTGCCATTGAAGCTGTCTTTCTTCATTGACCTGCTGTTGCTGGGGCCTCACCAGGAAGACTGTTTTGCCCTGGTATTGCCATCCTTCCTCACTCAGACAAGGCTGTGCTTTTTGCAGCCACACTAAAGCCAGTTCTTGCCCCTGCCTGTGTTGCAGGCAGCTTCTCCACCACAATACAGAAAACTCCTGCCCACCACAGCCTTCTACCTTCCCTTTGCTATCACTTTTCCTCTTGTCATCTGGGACTGATAGGATTTAAATTTACATGAAACTCTTACTGTTAAAGAAGTGTAAAGGGAATTTCATCTGATAATCAGCAGTTTCCCCTCTGTCAGTGCGGTTATAGACTAATGTTAAGAGCTACAAAATGTTACAAACTCTTTTGTTGCCTTTGTTATCTGTATTTAGATCCAATCTAACCAGCACTTCAGAGTATTTTTGAACTCGAGAATATTTTGCTCATTTCCTGAAGAGCAAAGCCAACAGTCCCCATTGAGGAAGCACAACAGATGTCCAGAGGACACAATGAAGAGCAGTTCATGGAAGCAGTTCAGTGCTGCTGGAATTCTGCTGTCTTCACCAGTTGCTCTGCTACAGTGACCTCCAAACTCTGCTAAGGGCATTAAAAACACCAGAGCCAATTTTACTCAAAAAATATTTAACATGAAGGGAAACAGGTTCAAAGAGAATGAAAAGCAGAGCATCAGCAAATTGCAGCAAAGCACAAGACCTGCCTGTGTTTCCAGAATAATGAATGTGTTCTGACTACATCAGCTGTGTGTATCCACACAGCAGCCAACCTTATTCAATATTTTTAACCTATATAGCTATACTTTGTCTCCTGCAACAGACTAATGCTGTAATCCCTCATTAAAATCCCAGTGTTTTCTAACAAGAGATCCATCTCTGAGCAGTTCTGATGGAGGTCTTTTTTT
>VWYK01075492.1:20809-36444 GCA_013399775.1 Semnornis frantzii
GCTACAGGTAGATTCACTGACATGCAAATGGATTCTTTAGTCCAAATTTTGCCAGTTTCCTCTCTCCAAATTTTGCCAGCTAATGACAAAGATCTGTCTGTTTTTCTCCTCCCCAAACTGTGGTTGTATCTGAGAAAACCCTGGTGACTGCTGTATTCCAGTATCTTTCTTTGAAGGAAGAATTATTTGTTACTAAGTTTTCTTGGGAAGTAACCTGTTTAGTGGTGGCCAGCACGGAGGACAGGCAAAAAGGACACACAGATTTCTCGTAGTGGACACAGACATGCCACAGTGTCTTGCATTTGCTGCTCTTTAGCTCACAAGCAGTGTGGAGCAAAAGCTATGCTGTACAATCAGCCTCGTATTTTATGATAAGCTGGTAGAGGAAACTGTGATTTCCCAATGAGAAATGATGGGCTCAAGCCTTCTGGGTTGGAAATGAAAATAAAGAGGATTCCCATGTGCATAGTCTGTCTAGAACAACACCCATCACTCTAACTCCAGCAGGAAAACACGATGGTCTCCTGGGTGTCTGGAACTGTCTCAAACAATCCACCCTTCCATTAGTGCTAGTAATTTGCTTTGCTTTTCAACACAGTGACGCAGCTCTATCAAGCACCAAGGCTCAGTAACAGAACAGTTATTCACTCCACAACTCTTGCCTCCAAACCAGCTGCTGTGGCCGTCACGATGAGATAGCTCCATCAAAAGTATCTTTGGTGATCCAGGGAGAAAAGGTTAGCAGTCCAGCTCAGCTCATGACAGTGAATGGGCTACAGGAGCAAGTGGTACATGCCTGAGGCTAGGCTTGCATCGACCTTGCTGTTGCCAACCCCATCAAACAGACTAAAGACTCATCCAGAGGACTGCATTCCTTTATTGCCCTTCGAGGGTCATGGTGTATAAAAGTCACCCTGGGTCTGAGCTCCATGCTGAACTTATGTGGCTTTGTGGGATTTTGTTTCAGCAGATTGTCAGGCAGGCTGCTATCACTAGCACAAGAACTGCTTTCTAAAGGAATCTACAAGGCAAATATCTTTTGTCTCCCTTGTTCTGCTAACAAAGGCAACAGAAATTACTAGGAAGGCTGAAATGAAAACGGAGAACGAAAATAATTAAACCCTTCTCCTACCAGCCGTGCTGGGCCTGGCTTTCTGCTCTAGTATTATACAGTTAGAGTCAGCAGGAGCAGAGTTGTCTGTGAGAAGCACTCTCAGGGTTATCTTAAATAGTTCTAATGCAGGTAATGTTTTCTGTTGTTTCATCCATGTGCCAGCAAATGTCCCTGTGGATCCACCCTGTCAGTTCAGTGCAGCCTGCACAGTGAGCTACACTCTGGAGCCCCATACAACTTGTCCGACCAAAATTAGCAACCAAAATAAACCTTTTGAAGCACGGAGTATGTGCAGGTCCCAGAAAGACAGACATATGCTTTTGGTGAGACCAGAGACTCATTTCTTGGTGCCAGAGACCTGTTTAGATGTGCAAACGTGGAGCTTAATGCTGCTGGGATGCACCCATCAGAGAAAATGTCTTTGCATCTTCTTTTTTAATAACTGGATGTTGCAACCCTGAAAGAGCCAAATATTAGTGCAGACTGGAGACAGGAATCCTAAGGGCAAATACTTGCAGGATTCCCCACACAGTTCTGCCAAGGCTTTTTGTTTCTGACCTCAAATGGCCTTCTTCAAGCACAGAGACTTAACTCTCCCTGTACTCCTCTGTTCTCACTTTCAACCACCTTTGGCATCCTTTGCATTATCAGTAAAGCACCCTGTGTAGAAATCTCTCTCCTGACTGATAGGATGTCATAGTCCACCAACCCATACAGCTTTGATGAAGCCCCTTCTCCTCATCTTCTAACAGATATGGGTTGAGGCACTCGCAACCTTCTTTGCTACCACAGATCTGCTTGAGCATAGACAGTTTCTCGTGTTCCAGACCAAAGATAGAATCATAGAATCACAGAATGGTTTAGGTCGGAAGGGACCTCAGAGATCATCCAGCTCCAACCCCCTGCCATAGGCAGGGACACTTCCCACTAGTACAGGTCACTCAAGGCCTCATCCAACCTGGCCTTGAACACCTCCAGGGAGGGAGCAGCCACAACCTCCCTGGGCAACCTGTGCCCTCATTGGAAAGAACTTCCTCCTAACATCCAGTTTAAATCTCCCCTCTTCCAGTTTAAACCCATTACTCCTCATTCTGTCAAGACCTTGTAAATAGTCCCTCCACAGGCTTCCTGTAGGCCTTCTTCAGATACTGGAAGGCTACTCCAAGGTCTCCTTGAAGCCTTCTATTTTCCAGGCTGAAGAGCCCCAAATCTTGTAGCCTGTCCTCATAGGAGAGGTGTTCCAGCCCTCTGAGTGTCTTCATGGTCATCCTCTGGACTCACATATGGAAAAGTAAAATGGATTAAATGATTCAGCTGGATATGATTGACACTAGGTATGGATCCCGGTCTCCCAAGAAGAAAGTTGCTTGTTTGTGACCACCCTGGAAAACACTCCTGTGAGAGGATTTTGCAGTCACTTGGCACTGATTCCATACTGCTCCCCTTAAACCTGTGGGACTGCAGTCGCTGTAGGAGCAAAACTTTGCCCTTCCGAAATGTTTCAATATTATTGATTGATGAATGTGCAGATTTTATATGTGAAGCCATATGTGACTCTGTCGGATCTGCTCCAGTTTCCTACCCCTTGCAATGTGTTGTGCTGCTTTTAGCATGCAGAAACATACGTCTCCCAGCATTCATATTGACATGCCATCAGTTTGATTGGACCATTTCTCGACCACCGGAGCATGCAGTAGCATTGCTCAAGACTATGGGTTGTTCTGTTTTATACCAGGTTCCAATTTTTTCCCTAGAATGATTAATATGTTCAAAACCGCACTGGGGAGAAAACAGGACTGTGGTTTTCATCAGAAAATCAGGAGGCCCCTTTGCTTTCAGTACAGACATCTTTCAGTTCTACCTGCCGTTAGTCTTCAGTTTGATCATTGCAGTGACTTCTTTCCATGGATAGAAAGTCCAGAGATGGAGAGTAACAGTCTCTCTGAATCGTAAGCCTATCTTTGGTGCTGCCACAGTAGGAGCTATTAACACAGTCACAGAGTCCTAAGAGAGGAGTCCTGCACAAAACACAGCGTGGATATTCAGCAGAAAGAAAATCCTTGTCCAGAGCTGCTGCAATCAACATGCTCAGCATTCCACTTAAAAAGGTGAGCTTGGCTCTGCATCCAGCTGTCAAAACAGGCCAGAAGTTCAGATACCACAGGGAAGGTGCAGTATAGCCTAACAGAAGACAGAGCAGAAGAGAAACCTAGAAAAGTACTTATGTCCATTAATAGTTTTCTTTTCTTCTCCCCTGTGAATAAAGGGATAGGGAATAATGATGGGCTCTGGGCTTGTTAGTAGCAAAACACTACCATCCAGTTTGCTCCAAAACTCATATCCTCTGTCATGCAGTAGCCAAAAGAAAAAGGCAAAGTAGTTCAAAGGCAGAAGGGAGTCTAAGTTCAACTCGTTGAGCAGAGTTTGATACCTCTGAGTCTCATTAATATTTATGTAGGTTGGGAGAACAGAAACTCTGTGCAACAAGTATAGAATACATATACTGAAAAGCCTACTCAGTGTATAAGCACACACACACATCTCCCCTTGTATAAGTTAGTGGCACTCAATGCTTTACAGCTCTTATCAAATCACTGTGCCTCAGTCAGAGCTACACCTCATTTCCTCCTCCCCATAAATAAATTATGATCACATAATATTTTAAGAACTTCACAGGAAAATTGAAAATAAGGCAAAGATGGCAACTTATGGATATAAATTTCAACAACTTTGGGGTTTTTTTATGAAGTCATTAAATACTTCAAATTGAACAAAAGGGAGTTTTGTGTTTGGCTGCGAATTGGAAATATGACAAAGTCTATAACTGTGGCAAAATAAACCCAACTTTGTCAACTACTTTTCTTTCCATTAGGATCCACAATTCAACTGGCAATTTTTTTTTATTTTTTTTTTAGGAGGATCATTAGACATCTTGCTGAATTTCCAGCCTGACCATTGATGGCACATTCATCACATGTCTTTCATTCACAGCTACTTTAAGCAAACACTCTCTTCACAGTGATTGGTGGTGAGGGAATGCATTTCAGCATGTATCTGAGGATGCTATGAAGAAATAAAGCCAATTCTTCAGCTTACCTTTTTTAGATGATTCTGGTTTTGTCTTAAAATTAGGGACTAAATTACATAAACTGGGTTTGAACCTTCTGTACCTTATTTGCTGGAGCTCAGTTCTTTGTCCAAAGCACCTTTCAACCCACTGCCAGAAGGTCTGAACTTAGGGAAATAATGGAATCAAGTCTGAAAACCCAAATTAAACCCACCTCATCAGGAGAGTCCACATTCAATTATCACCCTTCATATCTCCAACTCTCTATGTTAGTTCATCTGCCCCTTTAACACACATCCTACAGAATGGGATCAAAAGTGATTTTGGAGCAGTTCTCCAAAATCCTGGGGCTGAGAAACTTACTCAGACTAATGTGAAATTCCATTGCGCAAGAGAAGTAGTCAGAAGCAGCAGCTGACAAGCCGATGAAGATGCTCAGTGTGTGGAATTACGGAAGATGCTCTGCTGGTGGCTAGAAAATTCACCTGCAGACTCTTCATGAAAAGAAATACTAGTCACCTTACTAAAAAAAACAAAATAAAAGAAAAAGATCCTTGTGAGGCAGAATGCCATCAGCAAAGTACTAATTCTTTCTAAGGCTCATGTGTTATCTGCTGAGCTAATAGATTAACAAAAGAAAACACAAACAGTGGGTGTGATATGCTGGAAAGTCACTTGTAAAAATGAGAGCTGGAGAAGTCTCCACTTTCCAATTCAACTCATTTGAACTTGTGCCAGGCACAGCAAGGGCATTGTGAAGATCTGGTGCATGCATAATCCGCATGGGTAGAAGTGGTACATGTGTACAATGGTTACTCTGAGAAACACAACACATGCAGGCATGCAGGATTGAGTGCAGGTCAATGTGCAAACAGTGAGAAAAATACAGTGGTGGAAGTGGGATAGTACAAAGCCAAGGATAATGAGAAAACCTTTGTGTTTGCATGTGTGTCTGCATGTGTGCTGGGCATATGCCAGCAGGGGATGTTGTGAAAACAAGCTTAATCTGACAAGCTTTTTATTACACCCACTGAAGTATGAAATTAGGACTGGACATGAGCAAAGAATTCATCTTCCCTTGAACAACCCCTAGGAGACGATGCCAGAAACACAGGAGAACTGAGAGCTGGTTTGGGATGGTGTGAGCAATCTAAAGACTCCTGGCATTGTTTCAGCTGGAAAAGATCTCTAAGATCCAACCATCAACCTAAGACCACCATGTCCTGAAGTGCCATGTCCACACATTTCTTGAACACCTCCAGGGACAGTAACTCCACTACCTTCCTGGGCAACATATTCCAATGCTTGACCACATCTAGGACCCATATCAGCCTCTCTGTTTTCATTGTGGATGAGACTCTCAAAACCTCTCCAGTCCCTTCTGCATCCCTTTCCTCTTTCTTATCCTGCAGAGTGGAAATATCACAGCAGCTTATTTAAAGAAAATGCTCCATTGAAATTTTATGTCAGTGGTTAAAGACCCAAGTCTGAGTAACTTGAACAGTCCCTTTTGGTAAAGTGGCTTCTCGAAGAACAGGAAGCTTGGTCTTAGACACAGCACTATGTAGCAAAGTCTCATCCTAAGTCACTAGGAACAATTTCTCAGTAATTTGTGATCAAATTTGCAGGAAATCAGCAGGTGTTTAGCAAGGACCACGGGTGAGAAGAAGCATCAAAAAGCTCTCCTGTGGGCAGAAGGGAGGCCAGGCAGGAGTCCACAGAGCAAATATGACACTCAAAAAATTGCATCTTCTTCTTAACCACCTTCTGTGGCATAGCACTATCTACCAACCAGAGACAGCAGGCACTCCAGACTATCTAATGGAGGGAATTCCAGACTATCTAGTGGAGGGCACCTTTGTATGGATTAGTCACCACAACTCCCCAGTGTCACTCTATGGGTAGTCCAGTCCTCCCTGGAGCACCACCGAGGAACTCAACACCCAGCTCAGCAGCAGAACTTCTTGATATAGTAGTGAGCAAGAGGGAGCTGATCACTGTATAACGTGAGCGGGACACTCTTGAGATATCTACCATATTCAGATAAAAAAGGCAACTCTTTCTCAGGCTGTTTGCTGATAGGTCAATGTTGCAACCCTTAACTGCTTTGAAACACACACTGGCATTTGTCAGCAAGATGGATATGATGTCTTTCAGGCCAGAGACGTATTGCTGGTTGTAAGGCCACGTAAATCACCCTAGAAGCAAAGGCAATGTCATGTTGTTTTCTCAACTGCAATCAATAGGGTTCTGGCATGGGAAAGGAGGTGAGCACCTGCACATGTACACGTTGAAGAGGGCACCAGCATTTTCTCAATCCCAGGCTTGGAAATTACAGGTTTGGTAGGACAGAATTATCCAGCATGTAGAAAAGCAGATGAAGACTCAGAAAAGAACCCCTCATTAATCAATAGGTGATCTCTTTAAGCAAATAATTTCCAAATGTAGCAGCTGTGCTAGCACTGAGAGACCCAGCAGGGACAAGAGCAGTATTTTTGCTGCACGGAGTGACGCCAACATGAACTAAATTTACTGAGGCTTTAGGAGGAGGGTGAAATCAGACTGCGGTACAAATCATGTTACTACTGGAGGTTTAGCTTGCCAGACACAAATATCCTTCCAGCCAGGTAGCCTAGTGGTGTGAGCTAACATATGTCAAACTGTCATGGATCCCAATTTAAAGTTTCCATTTGGGTCAGTGGGAATTAATAGTTACGTTCCGGCTTCTCTTTTCTTTTTAATGTCAAACACCCAACCAGTGAGAGCTGCAAATAATACCCTCCTAAGGGTAAATTGTGAGCTCATTGCTCGTTTAAGTCACATTGAGTGAGAATACTCCCTGGCTGTGCTCTGTGAATCAAAGACAGAGCATATGCAATCATCTGAAGCAGCAGCAGCCACCGCATTTCCCAGAAACCTTTGGGACATCTGACACAATTACCGATCAATACCCTCTCCAGTTAATTGATGAGCCATGGAACCAAAAGGGAAAAAGAAAAAAGAAAAGAAAGAAGCCATCGATAAATAATCTTAGTTAGGAAACTGAGGTCTGAAGAGAGGTGCTTGAAGTTTAAGGGAGGATGCCGGCGCCTGAGAAGAAAAATGAGGATTGAGGAGAAGAGAAGTGTTCTGAGATAGATGTGTCTTTCACAGGTAATGGGCACGGCAGAAACTGAGTAAGATGCAATGATGAACCCTGGAGAGATTGAAACCATTGGGTTCTAAAAGGCAAACAACTGCTCTTTGCTACTGAATCACTCCCCGAGATTCTCATCCTGACCCTTTCCTTACTCCTACCCTGAGAAGCCTTCCTGTGTCCCTATTCATGCTGAACCAGGTCTTCTTTCAGTTATTCAAGGTCGAAAATATTTTCTGTGTTCAAAGGGGTGGCTCTGAACTGGACACAGTTTAGGATCTCAACTGATGTGTTCAGTCCAACTCACAGCAGGACAGAGTCCTGCAGCATGGCACAGCAGAGGGGACAGTCCTGGGAAGATGTTGGCAGAAATGTCAGCGATCAGGACTAATGTTCATCAGCAGAGTCTCAGAGGCTGTGGTGAGTGTCAAAGGATGGGAAAGACAGGAGTCTAAGCTTGTCATTCCTGGAGAGACTAAAACAGCAGTTTTGTGCCTTAGCGAGTGTGTATATAAACTCTGAAGAGGAGATCTTCTGTTCTATGAGCTGGAAATTCACACACACATATAAAAGTATAAATGAGATCGATTTATTTAAAAAAAAAAAAAAAAAGGAAGTTTCTGATTCTGTCTCCTGAATATCTATCAGTAAATTTCTATAAGCATGACACACACTGGAGAGAAAACTACTTCTGTAACCTGAAGCCCAGTGCTGCCCCAAACACCCATGACTGATTTACCCTCTTGCAACACAAATGCTGTCCAGATTAGCACATAAAGTTCTTTTCTCCATTAAAACCAATTCCAGAACTTCTTCACCAATCCCAGTTAATGAGTTAGGTGAAAAACTTTGCAGTCTAGAGAACAGAGCACCGAGGCTCACCAAGAGTCCACAGGACCCAGCCAAGAGCACGGCTGCTGTTACCTGACAGTGACAGCAGTAGCCCTGCCTACTGCTGCTTTGCAGCCTTGTCTTGTCAAAATGTCTGCAGATGCTCCAACCATCATCCATGAAACACTCTGGTATGCTATCAAAGATAAGCATTACCATCAGATACAGTTCCAGAAGATGTTGCCTTATGGCTCTCCGGACTTTAACCACCCATCAAAATTCAACATATACCCTCTTTATTTAGGTCTTTCAGAGCTACAGCAAAAGAGTTACCAAAGGTGGTTTTGTTTCACTTACACAGAGAAAACTAAGGCAAGGGCTATGTGAACAACGGACTCACTCTGGCCATTATCCATTTGCTCAGGAAAGTGCTAACAGTTGCAGTGCACAGGGAAAAGTCTTCACAGTCAGAACACAGGACATGTGGTACCTATTTATTCCCCCCGTGCTCCCAACAGGACATACTCTGGCTGAAAGGTAGCATTGTCTCCTGTGACAAAGTGAGGCTCCCATGCAAATACCCTGGGCACCAGCTGGACAGGGCAGTTTGATCTACTGTAGCTTCACAGTTATCAGCTAGGTGTTGAGCTTTCACTGTTGGGTGAAGCTAGCTCAGCACAACCACAGAGACTGAGATTAGAGCTCTGAATTTACCCGTATTGCTTCATTCTTTTGCAATATCAGCACTAAGCCTGATGCTTTTAAGTCAGCGGATCATCAGGTGGTGCATAGCTGAGTTTGGGGGAAGACACAAAGGACTCCCTCTCAGAGGTAATCAAATCTCTATCCCTCCTGGCATAGCTGCTCTTTGCCAGCAGCTTATGTCCAGCAGCTCTGCACATACGCTTTGCTCCTGCAGAGAAGGAGCACTCAGGCAGAAGGCTGAGTAGGACCATGGTTTGCCTCTCACACTCCCTTTCTGCTGCTGGAGCAGTGCGGGGATGGACATAGCACTGCCTTATCTCTGGTAGGAGGGAGGTAGTGGGCCACAGGCAGAACATCAAGAGAACCACAAGCAAGATACCAGTGCTACAAATATGACCTCTGTAGCTTCACTATGTTGGTATCTGCTACTGTGTTGGTCAGGAGTCATCCTGTCTGTCTGTCACTCACTGCTAAAGCAGGCAGATCCAGAATGGGACCAAATCACCTCACAGAAGGGCTGAGCCTTGAGTTCGCCTCATCCCAACTATGGACTCAGCCCATGAAACAGGCCAGATGTCTCTCTCTCCATCTCTGAGCCTGAAATTCAGGCTCCCTCTGCAAATACTGGAGCTCTGCTCCCAGCTCTACAGTGCATTTGTCCTGTCACTCTGGTTTCGAGTCACTTCACTGCATATGCCACTATTTCACCCCTCAGAAAACAGGGCAATATTTGTCCTGACTTGTGTCTTATCAGTATCAGGAGGTTTCATAGCTGACAGCCAGGATAAAGGTGTTGAAAGGGGCTCTGAGCCTGTTGTTTTTATTGAACACATGGGAAAGGCTGTTCCATCAACTGTCACATGTACTAAAGACAACACCCTCTTGTCTTTTGGCTGAGGAGCGGACATGCTTTTGTGGGTAATCCTGGCCTATTAAGGGGCCATGTCTGTGCCACTGGTTTGCTCGTCTGCCTTGTAAGTCTCAGGGTAGATGGCAGGAATTGGTGCGGTACTTTACCTGCTTAACCCTCTGAACACTGCAGCGAGGGATTGTGCATCTCCTCCTACCAGCACAGAGTGCAACCAGCAGCCCTGGCAGAAGCCCAGTACTTTCTAAAGGGAGGGAAACAAGCGAGTGCATGTGTGTGCACGTGTGTGTACAGGCATAGAAATAGAGAGGGGGGAACAAGGTCACCCTTTTGAAACTCCTTCTTGTTCTTCCCTTTGATGTGATGGCAGAGCTGGTGCGCACACACGCAACTTTGTTGCTTTGATAAATCCGTGCCTCACAGACAAGATTTCAAAGGGAATTTTCAAGCACCTTCCCTCTTCTCTCCTGATGAGTTCAAGCAGGCTAAAGGGGAGGGCGGGTGGAAGTGAAGAAGTCGGGGCATCGGCTGCAAAAGGCACAGGTGTGCTAAGCATCAGTGGCACCAGAGTTGCTCTTGGCACAGGCACAGTGGAAGGATGGGCTTTTGCCTTGCTTCTGTCTTTCAGAGTGGTGGAAGGTGCCACTTCTTAGTGGCAGGGGTGCCAGATTTGCAGATGAATGCTTTTATGGTGGGAGCAAGCATTGCTCAAGTATTGATTCATAGAATCATAGAATGCATCAGTTTGGAAGAGACTCTCAAAGGTCTAACCCCCTTGCAGTGAGCAGGAACATCTCCAACTACAACAGGTTGGTCAGGGCCCTCTCAAGTTTTGCCTTGAATGTTTCCAAGGATGGGGCCTCAACCATATCTCTGGGCAACTTGTTCCAGCATTTCATTACCTTCTCTGTGAAGAGCTCTCTTCTTATGTCTAACCCAAATCTACCCTGCCACTATGGGAGTTTGTTGTGGATTCTGGCCTGCCAGTACGGAAAGAAAAACCCTGCTGTGATTTCTATCGGCTCTGTATCATTTGTGGTCTGTGAATGAGGCTGCTGTCTCTTGCCTTGGGAGTGGTGCAGTTTTACCGGGACCAGGAAGGCATCCCTATGCCCCTGCATGAGAGGAGAGGGAGGTTTCCCTCTGTCCTCAGCCAAAAATCAAGATACTGTCTGGAGTAGAAAGAGGACTTGTAGCTTACAATTAAGAAAGAGTCTAGTGTAGGAGTCAGAGATCTCCCAGAAGGAATACAACTGAAGAGTTTCAGTGTGAAAAAAAGGACACGTGCAGGAAGAGATTGTAACCTCTCAAACATTTGTGAAGCAAAAATTCAATCTCATTAAAACCACCATGAACTTTGCCATCACCTCCAAAGAAAAGGAGCTTGTTTGTCCTTTTTGGAACAAAAGTTCCAGCTGAAATGAGAGCATCTTGCACACACACCAGCCCCAGAGAATTTTGTGCTGCCACCCTTCCCTGGGGAACAGATGCTTCTGCACCCATTTGGGAGTGCTGAAATGAGCCTTCATGTGCCTGGCATGCTGATGGTGGATTCTAGGGAAGAGTTCAAGGGAAAAAGGGACCACTGAAAATTACCTTTAATATAGATGGAGGTAATGATCTGCATGTGGGCACGATAAAATCATCACACCACATGAAATTTCATAAGGACAGATTTGCTCTTGCTCTGGGAATGTTACCAATTCTGATATATGCACAACTCTGTCCGACCCTTTTCAAGAGCAGAAGTGGTGGCAATATTGCAGGTGGTACACACAAAATTTAGCACATCTCTCCTACGAAGAACACCTTTTCTGCCAGCATATGCATGAGAGGTTAGCTCAACACACATGCCAGCTCCAAAACCTGCTGCTTTATCATGGGAAACTCAGAGTAGACAGAAGATCAAATGGCTAGATCCTGGAGATTCAGAGCAACTGTGGGAAAATTCTCACAAAGTTTCTCTTACTCCACTCAACACATTCAGTTCTTTGATTTCTCCTGTTCATATTTTGCCTGAAATTATTCATTCTGATGACAGTTCAGAAAATAATATTTTTTTTTCTCTGAGTCCTAATAATGTGATTTTGTTAGCTGGGGATTTTTTTATGTGACAGTAAATTACCTTCAAAAAGGATTTGAATTTTTATTTAGGGGGAAATTGAGTAATTTTGTCATGGCAAAGTTGAGAGTAATTTGAAAGTCACTGTCAAATGTAGAACAATATCTTTTTTTTTTCCTTTCTTTTTTTTTCCCATATGAAACATTGCTTTCCTGATCTTCCCACAAATCTCTTTTATCTTTGTCTGCATATTTTTTTTTAACCACACTTTCCCTAACCGACTTACATACAGATGAGCGAAATAGTTCCTACAGTGTGATTCTCATGCATCTATCAAACCTAAAACTCTGTCGAGGGTAAAAACAAACAACAAAAGAAAAGAAAATAAGAAGAAAGAGGGAAAAAAAAAGGGGGGGGGGAAGGAAAAAAAAAGGATGAAAAGAAGAAAAAAATTTTTTCTAATAGATTAATCTTCTCATTTCATTTTATATGGAGAGATTTGGATTTATTTACAAAGCAGGTGGAATACTTGGGTGAATTAACAGGTTTTGCCTGGTTTATAGTGAAAGCAGAAAGCCCCTCCTATTTCACCTTTTATGTGATATTATAACTCAGCTTAGGTTTATAAGGAAGATGTAGTTTTCAGCTCTGATAAACCAATAAAGCAGCATAAAAGGCTTTACCATGAATTGGAAAATGGAAGCAGTCACTATATACTACATATTGCCAGCAAGCAATATGACATCAATGTGTTCTTGTAGCAACAACATATGGTTTAAAAAAAAATATATATATTCCATCCTTAAATATACATTGATTATACTGAGATGGGAAGCTTAGAAGTGGAAAAAACTTGTAGGAGATAGGGTGGTGGACCTCAAATCAAATATTATGATCTGCTGAATCAAATCTAAATTTTAGATTGATCTCACAAGCAGCTGAACTTCTGTAGTGATTTCAAAAAAATGCTGTTCAGGAGCTTTGCATTTTACCACAAGATTCGTAGCCAAATTACCTCTGTCAGGATGAGAAAATGTCTCTCCCCCAACTACGGTGCCACAAAGCACCCTAAGAGCCCTGGTATGATAGATTATCTTGGGAAAAGGAGTTCAAAGCCAGAAGGTAACTGAAACAAACCTAAATGAAACATGCCAATATTTCCTAATAGAATTTATCAAGCTCTTTATTTTGCCAAAGCTGTCTGTTTTGTACCTACCTGCTCAAAAATGAATGTGGTCATGTCAGAAATTCACACAGGGTTGCAGCTTGCATTTCCCATTAGCTCTAGCAACAAGATATTATGTAGGGCTTGTCATTGTTCTGTTCAAGTCTCTCCTAAACTTTAATTAATCCATCCTTTCAATACCCCTGCAGCCCTGCAACGTGAGGATACAGCTGGTATTCCTTTTTGCATGATTAAATGCCTTGCCCGGGGTCACCCTAGGAGTATGAGGCAGAGCCAGAAACACAGCCTAGCTGCTCTTAATCTCAAAAGGCTATCCTTCTTCAAATCTCAGCCTTTGACAAATCTTGGCAGAGGTTCAGTCAAGTCTCATCCCAAATTCCTCCAACAGTCGGTTCACATTCAGTGAGAGCTGAGCTCCAGGGGCATTCAATATTCAGCCAGGCTGGCTTCTGCACGTTTTCTTGGCCAATATGGCTGAGGCATGCCATATCTAATCCAAGCCAAGGCTTTGAATTTTTTGAAACTCATCCACTGTTCATCCTTACTGCTCACACCTTCAGACAAAGAGAAGCAACTACTCTCCTGGTACGACTAGAAGGAAAATGAACTTCTCTTTATACATTGATTCAATCTTATTTAGCCCCCTTTCTCTCTCTCTTACAAAATACATAGTCTATAAGAGAGACCAAATTTATGCCACTGACCTCTCAGTACACTGTAAATTCCTGTACCTTCCATGAGTTAAAGTGGGATAGATTTTTATTTGTGGGTTTCATGTCGGAATCTCTTTAGGTGCTGGCTAATATGGCAGGTGCCAACTGGAGGGCACCTAGTGTATCAGCCTTGCAAATCAAGGTCAACTACCCATATAAAGACCTAACTGAAATATTGCCAAAGAGCAATTTCACTGGTCTGCTTCGCCCAAGGGGAAGTGCAGCCCTGGCCATTTGTTCCCTTCTTGGCACTCTTTGGTGCAACACATCTGTTGCTTCAGCTGCTATCAGAGCCTTTGGCTACTCCCTGCCCCTATCTGGTCTTTGCCAGCCTGCTTTGCATTGCAATTTGCATAGCACATCCTTTCTGTTTGAAGCCATGGCTAACAAAACAGGTGGTTGTTATTATTAACAGCACTTGCTAACTAACTCCACTTCAGCACCACTGCTTCTTGCAGTGTGCCAGAGCTTCCTTCCTTCCACCGCACTGTGGTAGGCATACCCTGATGATACCACCCATTTTTCCACAGTCCTGACATTTCTCCAAAAAGAACGAACAGGCTTCCACCAACCCAATGAGCATCCCCTTTCAGCAAGCTAAGTATCCTCACAACCCAGCAATTCTTAATCCAAACTCTCTGCTGCCCAAGGGAAGGGATAAAACAGATGGACAGATGGAGAGGACTGGGAATGCAGGGCAATCACCGTGCCACAGCCACAGGGGATCTGTTACAGCAGGACCTCTGCTATGGCACAGCTGCTGTAGTGGAGCCAGAGATGCTGGAAAGAAGACCTGACGTGGCCCCATCTCTTGCAGACTTTTCATCACATATCTGATTTCTCACTTCCAGTCACCAGTGAGTAGGATTGACCTTGGGAATATCAGTGAGAGCAGAGCTTTGTAGGACAATATAAAGAACAGTGGAGAGAGCTACCATTTCAAACCATCCTTGTTCCTCCAGAGCATCACAGAGTGAGCTTCCCTGGGAGCGTTTCGCCCATCAAGAGATGAAGTCAAATGAAAGGACCACATGGTACTGCAAGTGAGTGTCACCAGGTAGCTCTGAAAGGCACCCTTATCTTTCAGCATCAAACCCTCTCCACTGGACCAGTAGCCTCGCTGAAAGGCTTCCTGCCACCATTTCTTCAAAACATCTCACTTCCATTCGTACTTTAGCAAGTTATGTTCTAGTCCACTCAAGAGTAAACCCTCTGTCCTCTGAGGAGATTAACCAACCATTTGAATCAAGGTTGGCTTTGAATATCAAGAAGAAATTAATGGCATATATTTCAGTGTGGCACATGGCATAGATAAGTATTCTTTTCATCCTGCTCTACAACAGATTTTCCACTGTCCTCTGTGAAAACATTTCTGTATTAATGAAAGATATTAAATATTGCTGTAATAAACAACCATCATTATGCTTCTCGGGGCTCCCCCCAGTCACGGCTCACTGTACATCATTAGTAGAAGAGTAAAATAAAGTTACAGCTTTATAATAAAAGAAAACATTGTGTATGGTAATTTACATCTTCAGGAGACATCCTCTCAGATTCATTAGATTAAAATTCTGATTTTCTACAGTTCTTTGAGGAACACAATGTTGAACACGATACGCTGCTCTTGAGTCCTCTAGAGAGCAACCATCATTCTTATTTCCATCAGTGGGGCTTACACAAACAGATATGAAATTCAACAAGATTCATCTCCATTATTGTTCTTCCCAAAAGATCTCTTTTGGGTCAAAGGGCTGATGCAGACTTCTCCCTTTGCACCTAAACATCTTACTACAGAAGATAACTTGGGTGAGTATTTTAGAATCTGCTGTTAAAAAAAAAAAAAAAATTCATTGGCATCATTATCAGTTTTCCAGCAGTCTTGTGAATTTAGACTGAGTGACCTAGGGTAGAGATTTACTTGAATAACCTGGTGTGACTTTTTTTTTTTTTTTT
>VWYK01075492.1:36481-54501 GCA_013399775.1 Semnornis frantzii
TTTAATAGATGGTACAGGGATGTTGTGGTAATGAGAGTTCTCCAATGAAGTGAAGGAAGATAATTTAAGAATGCTCTTTAAGCAATCTTGCAACAAATCCCTTTGTTTATAAGGATTAGGGAATAGGTGATACATTTTTTAGGTAAGTAGACTCTGTGCCATGGTGATATTGAAGACACATTCATAGGCTCACTGTGGAATGTTCTCAGCATTGAATAGACCTAAGAAAAAAAATTCTTTGCAGAAACTTGGATAAATCCTCTGCCATCTAGACATAAGCCTATCAAAAATTCAGAGTTGTGGGAAGTTGAAGAATCCACCTAGAGACAAGAAATTATGGTTTTCAGTGTGCTTTCTATCAGATTTTATTTGGTTCATCCAGGAAAACACAATAGTTCTGGACTTTTCTTTCCCAGTCAGAGCCAGTCAGAATCTCAGAATCACAGAATTAACCAAATTGGAAAAGACCTTTGAGATCATCCAGTCCTACCTATCCCCTAACACCTTCCAATTAACTAAACCATGGCACTAAGTGCCTCATCCAGTCTCCTTTTAAACACCTCCAGGGATGGTGACTCCACCACCTCCCTGCGCAGCCCACTCCAATGCCAATCACTCTCCCTGCGAAGAACTTCTTCCTAACATCCAGCCTAAACCTCCCCTGGCACATCTTGAGACTGTCCTCTTGTTCTGTCACTGATTGCCTCAGAGAAGAGACCAATCCACACCTGGCCACAACCTCCCTTGAGGTAGCCGTAGAGACCAATAAGGTCTCCCCTAAGTCTCCTCTTCTCCAGGCTGAACAGCCCCAGTTCCCTCGATCCTTCCTCCTAGGGCTGTGTTTCAGACCCCTCACCAGCTCTGGTGCCCTAGAGCCATGGAGAGAAATTTGCATCAGTGTTGACTGTAATTCTTCAAATTCCATACACAAAAAGCATCCCGTCCTGAAGTCATACTCTGTCCACAGAAAAGGTTAAGCAAGGAGCAGCATACCACTCCTCGATCTCTGTAGCTATGACTGTTGCCATTTGCAAAGGGCTAGGGAAGTCAGGAAGACCTTACCCACTGACAAATGATTTCACCCAATAAATGGTATTAAGCTTTTAAAAGCTGGTAAATCTTCTGCTCTATTAAATCCAAACCCATGGAACACATTAATTGGTGTCTTCTTTACAGTGAAGTGCTGGTTCTAATTTGACATAGAGAAGGGATCACTCTACCCCTTGGTTTATAAAAATAATCTGAGTTCTCCTTGCCTCGCTGGTCGAGGCCACTTTCCAAAAGCCTGTCCACAATCTTAGATGAAAAATGATAGCCCTGGAAAGGTGATGTGTCAGAGGAGTGTGAGATGCACTGACATACATGCAGATGCAAGGCAGCAATCTGCTGAATTAAAATTACAGAGAAAGGAAATGATGAACCATCTCGTTAACTCAGCTTGTCACTCCAATGGCCTCACTCCATGTAAATAAATAGGGGATGGGAGGGAAAAAAAACCCCATTATTAAAGAACAACTAAAACAAGAAAGTATTTCTGTCATCGCCCACCCTAAGCAACATCACTAATGATATATCTAAAACCTCATAATGGTTTGGTCACCCTGACCTGACCATGACATTTCTAATGTGTGATCAGATCCTGCAAAAGTCTGAGCAATGCTAGGGATGGTCTCAGCATGCCCAGTTTCTATTGGTGGAATTAATCTAAACCTTTTTTGGTGCTTAACAGCAAAGGCCCCACACTAATCTCTTGAGTGTTTTGGTTTTTAAAAGCTTGAGGTTATATATGTTCCATATTGGACTTTTTTTTTTTTTTTCTCTTTAAGATTCTTTCCAAATATTGATTGAGCCTTGCAATGCAGAGACTTCCCTACCTATTTTCTATCAGCTGATTAAATAAACAAACAAGCTGGACTTTCAGGATGCTCCAGAAGCTAAGGCAGCTGTTGAATACCAGCAGTTCAGCATGATGACTACCACACTTACGCCTATCTGAAATGCAAAAACCAGTTCCACACTTTAATAAATCCACTAGGTAGTCACATTGTGATGCCAAAACCAATTTGATGGTTTGGAAATTATGCCTGACCTCATGTTGAGCAAAACCTTCAGTAAATCATCAGGAAACACTACTCTAGTGAAAGGGCCAACTTTCTGTTGAGAGGCACATGGAGGATGCCAGTTTCTGAAAGTCCATGTTCAACATGGCACTTGGAGGAGGAGGAGAAGCTGTACCAGCCCAAGGAGCCTTGCTTAGCTCCAGACTCACTGGTTCTACACCATGTCTCTAATTACACCCTGACATTTCTTTTGGTTACAGAGTGATTATTTTATTATCTCAGTTTTTCTGTACGCTTCTAAAGTAATCATAGTACTTCCCAGCATCTGTTGAAGACCTTTGTACACAATAATGCCTGCGTATGTCCATGTTGGCATTTGTCTGTCTATATACATACAGCTACAGCCAGTCCAGAGCCTCTCTTGTGGTTAATGATCAGGTCACATAGTTAAAGAGTTGGTCTTTTTTTCAACATGGACCCAGGACATGGGAATTTGTCCCAAACAAATCCCAGGTTGGGAAGAAGACTCTGAGTTGAAGTTAATACAAAGCTTGGGAGCAAAGGTTAAAAACTTCATAGTCCCATATTCCACAGAAGATTACTGGTACCTTAGGAAAATGATAGTAAAACAATGGTAACAGCAATTTAAAAATCTTTTTCCCTTCATCCTTGCCTTCATTACTGTAAATGTGATAGGAAGAGGGGAGCATTGCAAGAGTTCTGAGTGGCCTTCATTGAATTTCCCCATCAACTTCTATTTCTACTGACTTTCTTTTGCTCATCTGTGCATCAGCTGCAGAGAGGAGGCTGGAGTATTGTGTGAAAGGCTGGTCTCATGGGTTACCCAGGAAGAGTGAATGCTAAAGCCTCTCCAACAATGTTCTCAAGTGGTTTCCTCATTTTATGGACTTCAGATGTCTCAGTTATTTCAGTTATGGATAAGATGATCCACTTATCCAGCTGCCTACATATATTCCATTTCCACCAGTGCACTCTACTAGCAGATCCTTCACTAAGATACTAGAGAGCAAAACCTGTCCCTAGAGACTACATTCAATTCGAATGACAACAGCAGTCCAATTTGATAGCTATATACTGCATATCCTCAGCTATCAAATTGGTTTCAAAAGAAGCATGGGAATTTGTTATATTTTTATTCTAGTTTGTATTCCTATTTTTCTACTAAATGCTTGGGGAACACTGGTGGGGATGGAGGAACTTGCTGGCAAAGGCAGAGATTCCCTTAAAAAAAAAAAAAAAAAAATTCAGATCAGAAAAGACTATTCCCTGAGACATGTTTGAGCATCCAGATTTTACAGAACTAAGTGCCTATGCTGCTAATAAGATTTTAATTGCAATTCACTTCCAGTTATCAGCTGCAAGGCTCTGACTGAACCCAAATAAATACGACCCAAGGCATGCCATGTGTGCTACCTCTGAGCATACCCCAGACCTATGCACAGCACACATCATTACTGGGCTGCTCCTGATTTGGTGAAACTCAATTTTCTTTAATTCTAACTTCTGAAAACCTTCTTGTGAACTCCCCCTTGTGCCCACATCTGCTTGGTGCTCAAAGTCACTCATGAGTTTTCTCCCACTCACAGCCAAATCAAGAGGCTGAATAAGGCAGATGGCACACAGGGAAGTGAACCTTATCCTCTGTGCCCATGAAGAGCAGTTGCTCTTTTTTAGCCTCTCAACTTCTTCCACCTCTTCTGATTGCCTTCTCCACCATTCCAGACCCATTCACTGGCAGTAGCTTTCCTGCCCTGCAAACAAAGCTCTGCTCTCTGTGCCAAAGGAGGGTCCAATTAGCTCCCTGAGGTCTTTATCAATGTGATGATACATTGGTGGATATGCTCTTATGATCTCATCTTCATACACCTTGTTGAACACAAGATAAGAGCAGAGTCCTGAAAGGCAGGAAAGAAACTGGATGTGAAAGAGGCATTTCCTGCCTGTATTTCTTCCTGTGTCATGAAAACACACGTCATAGAATCATAGAATCATAGAATCATAGAATGGTAAGGTTGGAAGGGACTTCAAGGATCATCTAGTTCCAAACCTTTGCCATAGTCAGGGACACCTCCCACTAGCACAGGTCACTCAAGGCCTCATCCAACTTGGCCTTGAACCCCTCCAGGGAGGGAGCAGCCACAACCTCCCTGGGCAACCTGTTCCAGTGCCTCACCACCCTCACTGTAAAGAACTTCCTCCTAACATCCAGTCTAAATGTTCCCTTTGCCAGTTTAAACCCATTGCCCCTTGTCCTGTTGTTGCAAGACCTTGTAAATAGTCCCTCCCCAGCCTTCCTGTAGGCCCCCTTCAGATACCGAAAGGCTACTCTAAGGTCTCCTGGAAGCCTCCTCTTCTCCAGGCTGCAGAGCCCCAACTCTCTCAGTCTGTCATCCCCTCTAGCACTTAATCAGATAGCCTTAACTTTTCTCCCAGTGCAAAAGAGAGGGGGAAAGTCCTCAGCTAAACCCAGAATGCCATTTTGTGGCAATTTATGAGCAAACAATCTTGCCATCAAACCAATCCTTAGAAATGTCACTCTGAGCTGGCACTAAGCAGAGATTAAACGATGGATTGTCAACCTTCCTTTTTTATTTGATGCTTTGAATTTCACTGTTCCTCTCTTTCATTAAAAATGAACTAGAGGGAAAAAAATGCAGAATAAAATAGAAGCCTTTTACATCTAAAAGTCAAGATAATTATCTCTTATATCCAACCCACTCCTCCAAGACTCTGAATGAAGCCATCATTAAAATCTGTGTCCATCTGGTGACTTTTCCACAACTAATTAGGTGAAGAAGCCAGTTAGCAGATATGTTCTGCTGAAATCTCTCTCTCTTTTTAAAAACTTCCAGGCCCATATACAACCTGAATGCTACTTGCTCTTTCCCTCAGGTGCTAGAAGAACATGAGAAGAGACGTGGTGGGAGATGATTGCTTTGGTGAGATGCTCACCAAGGCCCATCAGGACTGGGAAAAAAAAAGAAGGAAAAGGCTGAAAGAGACAGCAGGTTTGACTTCCACTGTGCAGGAAGCCCTTTCAGGAGCTGGTTGGATGTTTTGCTGGCAATATTTCAGTGTGTTTCTGCGTGGTGCTTCTTTTAATACTGTGATTTTCTCCCTGTGGTTTGCCAGGCACTGAGCCAGCCTACTAAAGACTCTCTACCAAATACCCATCTGCTGCATTTGTTAGAGCTTGTCACCCTAACACCTAGGCCCTGAAAGGTATTGATTCTTCCTGTGTCCAGATGGATATGCCCTCCTCCTCCTGACTGTGTACCAGCTCCACTGTTGTCACTTAGAAGATTGCCAATTTTCAAGATAGCCCCAAACTCACGAGGAGGGTTCTATGACAACCTTCTAAAACTGCATATGCTCCATTCTGGTTAGTAGAAATATGAGTGGAGGAGCATGCAAGGTGCACTGACTCGCTCCAGGTACAGGACTGTAGGTGACATTGATCTCAAGAGTGCCAAAACCTTCTCTAGAGTCAAAAGAGAACATTTCAGCCACCCTTACACCTTATGAGAGATTTGATCTCATGTCAAGGGCAGTAGGCAAGCAACTGAATGTAGTAACTGAAGACATAAATCCCTTAATGACTCTGTCATCAAGGACCCAGGAGTTCTGATCAGCTATACACACAGCACATTGCCCAGGGTCAAGGACAGCTGACTGCAGAACTTTCAGAGCTCTCTGTCCAGTCTGTAGCTCACTCATCCAACCTGGTTTTCCGTTTGCAGGGGTGGTTGGCAGAAGCCTGCTGCCCTTCTCCAGGGATCAGAGCCCCATAACTCATAGCAGTGTACACAAGACTCCAGTTTTATGATCAGGCACACAGATAATTGCTGGCAATGCTGTCTCCTAGGTGTGTGCAACACCATTCCGTGTCTGCATGCACATCCATCATAGGAGTGGGAAAGACCTTTGGGATTTTTCAGGGCTTTTCTAGTATGCTATGTGGTGCCTCCTGGTAGAACAGTCCCATCACACTGCTGCTCAGCAATCTCTATTTAGCTGTGCTGCTTGGGAATATAAGTCCCCAAGACTCTGAACACTGTCCTCCCCGCTCCTGCTCTCTGGAAAATGTCTGCCTCAGTTTGACATAATTACATTAATATAGTTATAATTCTAAGATCATAACGAGTGACTAATGCAATAACTTCCTAATCTTCTCTCAAAGACAGGTAACAGATACCATAGTGACTGTGACACAAGAGAAGCAGGACACACTGACCCAAAGGTCTTGGCTGTTTTTAGATTCTCTGATTAAATTAATGAGATGAGAGAAACTACTGGAAGGATCTTAATTTTCATTTACTTCCAAACTCTGGGTCCAAATGTTAAGAGAGCCTAAAAGGGTTAATGTTCACTAGAGTTCATCTCTAGCCTACTGCTCCTAGATTTACATCATGCAATAGTCATTACAGCTAGAGATGAGAAGACTTGATAAAATGAGTCCTTTATGGACAATGGATTGAAATAGAGCTTGGGAAAGAATTGTAGCAAGGGAGGGATTACAGGCCATAAATATACCACAAGAAAAGGACTTTTTAGATACAATCACAGCTCACTACAGCATCATCTAAAGTGCTATATATCCTGTTTTGCACTCTACCATTCATGAGCAGAATAGGAAAAGCAGTACAATTCAAACTCACAAAGAGAATGAACAAAGACTGTTTCCTTTAGTGGTACTGCAGTTTTCATGGGTTTCCTCGAGCTCACACAAGAAAGGTGCTGAGCCAATTAAGATGCTTTTCATATCTCGTGATAAGTTCAGTGTATTGGAGTTAACTCTGCCTTGTACATCTTCATCAACAATGCAATATCCCTTATACCAGTTTAATTTTACATTGCCAGCAAGATAAAGGCAATTTATAAGTTTCAATGAGCACAGGCTGGCTGGGCTCCAACCCAATCCAGGGAGCGTAACGTTTGCTGGGGAATTGCTTGGGACCTTAATTCCTGGCATATGGTGGAGCCGCTTTCATTTCTGACCTGTGCAATTAAGGTCAGTGGTGAAAATTACATTAAAAGAGTTCTTTATTAATCATGTTCTATCTAGGGCAAATTATGATGACCTCTAAGCACAGAGATCCAGCAAAACAAACTACTGTGAGTCTCAAAAGCCACTCACTAACAAAGCTTTGTAGGAGATTTCATTTGGTGCTTTGCCCACGGCTCTGGAACAATAAAGGTTGGTGATTGGGTCTTGGGGGGAATAACAAACATTCAGTGCTAGAAGGAGATCTTCATTCAAAGTGTGGTGGAGTTCAGAGGGGATTTTCATGGGGAGTTTTAAAGCTTCCCTCCTCTATAGGTGAAATAGGTAGTTCTTCTCCAAGCAGGTGCTAGTTTCAGAATTGTCTCTGAGTAATTCTTTAGATGTACCACCACCCTGTGCTGGTTTGAGCTAATTGGAATATTTTAATAGAGAAAATTATACTACAGGCTGTGAAGGTAAAACAATGGTGATGTCTACTTCACTCATAGGCTTGCTGTGAATGTTTACAAAAAGATAAGAGTCTCTCGAGCTGGCAGTCTGGGTCACGAGGCACTTGGGTCTTGGGCTAGCAGCTTCTTGGGCACAGCTTCTTGGGCTAGCAGCTCTGGCTTCTCCTCTGAGCTGAATAACTTCACTAACTGTTTTCCTTCTAATCCCCCTTCGGTTGATTCTCCAAAACCTTGGGGTAAGGTGTAGGGGCGGGGAGAAGGTGGAAGGGTGGTTGGGAGCCCCTCCTGGGGTCTCTGATTTCTGGGAGGGGAGTTGTGTTTCTGTATTACCTTAAACTTGTATATTTCTGTAAATATTTCTGTATATACTGTATATATTTGCTTGTATATTGTGCTGAGCTGTAAATATAGCTTCATCTCTTAACTTCCAGCTCCGGCTGAGTTTTAGTCTGTGTCATTTTACAAGTGTGGGGGAGTGGGGAACTCCCAAACTATAACACACCCTAAAGACCAGCTGATCTCCCTTTTGACATGCTGTTAAAATTATGTTGTCTGGAAGTTCGTGGTTAGAAGAACCTTTATTTTCCTGAAGGTCAACTCTCTACTTTCCCCAAAGAGATGCAAATAAAAATGTTGTCACAATATGCTATGAATTTGCACCATGTAGTAGGGAGAAGGAAGCCACCTCTTTTTGCTGCAAAGGAATATTCACACAATCTTCTGTTGGACCTAATCCAAAGTTTGGAGTTTAAGACAGTGGCTTAATGCATTTTCCCTTGGATTCTATCCTGTTTTGTCATTATGCATCCCCTGACCTTGCAATGTGATCACTTGCAGCAGAGGCTTGTAGAGCTACTGCCCATTTTGAACCCAACTGACCAACAAGTTCCACCGAAAGGCTCTTCAAATCAGCAACTGCTTCATCCTCTTATGGATGAGGCGGATTGCTGCAGATTTTTGCTACAGAACTAACACAGTAATGTTGTGACCCACAGTGTCATGAATTGGTAACCAGTGTCTGGAAGAGAGAGTGTAAGGCAAACCAAAGGAGAAACAGACTGAAAGGCTGAAGTGCCCCAGTGGCATTTCTGACCTACAAACAGCAGTGTCAGAAGAAAGACAGTGAGGCTGGATTTGAAACATGAAGTAGTATTAAAAACCCAACACACTGGAAATTAAATGTAAAATGGAGGAATCCAGTCAAAAGTGAAAACTGAATTTCTGTCAAGAGAAATGTGTAAATAAGGGGAAGACTATCTGAGCCCACATGTCTTAATTCCAGCATTCACAAGCTCCTACATTAGGAGCTAAGAATAGTAATACTATCTCATCTCCTCTCTCTTTGTTGCACATTACTAACACTAAAAGAAAGAGGAAGAAGTATGAAAACAAGGTGTTCCTGTCCCTATTGTTCATTAGAACATCAGAAAAGATTCAATTTAGGAAGAAAACAATAGGCACAAAGTTCTGCTTTATAGTTAAATGTGTTTGCAATCTCAGTTAATACAATGAAGAGCAAAGCAGGATTTCACGGGAGCTGGCCAGTTGTCAAGAAATCGTTCTAGTACGATTGTCCCTGAATTGGCCTCCAAAGTTAAAGGAATCCTTTCAAATGATTTCAACATCAGACCTGTAGCCCCAGTTCTGCTCCTTGCTTTGAGATGAGATTTCTCATGTTGGATCTTCAGTCAGTGAAAAATGCTCACGGGGCAGGTGCATATTTGTTTCACACATGTACTAGAGGCAGGCACAGCTTCCCCTCATCACCTCATCCCATTGTGACCCTTTGGGAACCCCCATTACCGGTGCTTAATGGCCCTGGAACTCTCTGAATAGGAGGCATATATTTTCAAACAAATGTCAGGCTTTACTCCATCTTGCCTATAGGTTGCACAGGCTTTGTGCTGTTATGCTTATTCTTTATCAAGGAAATGTCAATTTACAGGGACTCAGCTGCTTTCTAGACAGGTCTGGACATTTATGAAAACATCAGAGGCTCATCAGAGGACGTTTGGTGAGCCATGGCCTCTATGGGAGCCTCTGCTTGCCGAAGACTTGTTAAGCAGTTTATTTGTGTAGTCAGATATCTGCTGCTTCTTCCACAGACTACAACAGCCCCCTGAAACTCATGCTCCCAGGTAAGATGAGAAAGGATATGTGAAAAGGTTGGGACAGGGTTGAAGCAGTCTGCTGTTGGACCCACCCATATTTCAGCTAGGACTGAGGAGCTCTTCTGGTTTTGGCCCTGCTGGGATAGTCTTTATCTATCACACTTTTACAACAGAAATGTAAATCCTGCTTTCAGCAGCTCCTGAGCCACTGCACCAGGCCATTACCAAGCCTGAATCTGACTACAGTGAAAGCCACAAAAATGCTGTGTGGTGCTGTATCTGTCTGTCTGTGCATCCTCAGCATCTTCAGGCAGAGATCCCTAACATTTAGAGATGCTGTGCCTGGAGCTGGAGCAGGCAGCTGCATGCCCTTGTCTTGCCTGCTGGCGCTACACATGCTCTGCCCTGGTTCGCTGGTACTAGCCCTGTAACTTTTGCCTTGAATAAATATTTTTGCTTCTCCTCTCTCCCCTTCACCACCTCTCTGAAGATTATTTTAACTCAGGGGGGTGGGTGTTTTTTGTTTGTTTTTTTAACTAATTCCTTTTGAAGCATTAGCTGCATGCTATCCCATCCTTTCACCTCACTGGTTTGACCTCTTTCTCTTCCCATCTACCTGATACATGTAGCTCAGGACTTCTGTTATCCCCATGATAGGTTTATTTATCACACTCTAATGATTCTTCTATCCACATTCTGTGTCTCAAAGGCTGGCTCTTGAGGAAGAGGTCAAGAGGTTGCTGTGTAGCAATCTTTGTTTATTTTAAATCACAGTAAACCACTTGAGCTGGAGAGGTGGGAAGAAGAAACCTGTCTCTTTTTTTTTTTTTTTTTTTTTTTTTTTTATTTAATTAATGGAAAAGATACACTGGAGTTTGGGTTCCTCAGCACATGAACTTTCCTAACCAGAAGCACCTTACCAGTTGAAAAAGAAAGAAACACACAGCTACAAGAATATTTTACCCTCACTTTATGTCCTGAGCAAGCAACATTATGTGGAGCATAGATCAAGATAAGTAGCTGTGTGGGCTCGTGTTGCAGTGAGCATGCTGATGTGATATATTTCAGGCACAGATGAGTTCACAAGAGAATGCTTTATGCCCTTGGCCTCATGGTCATTCATGTCGGGCATGTGCAGGACCAGCTTGGTCTCGAAGTCTGAACAGAACTGAATCTGGTGTGAAAACAGGGCTGCCTTTCTCTGAAACCAGTTGGAGAGGGCAATGTGAAGTTTCCTCAGGTCTCAGGCTGACTGCACTACCTGTCAGCCTAAGACAGGTTGTAAAACCTGTAAATTTGCAAAACCAGGTCCCGCACAATGCCAACTGATGCACTGTTACCATCTGTATGTTTTGAGCAAAATCTGAGCTATCAGAGCAAGCATTCCCCAAATCAGTGCTTTGTATCATGCAGCTACATTGTACCTGATCCTTACAGTACTTACTCCTTTAAATCCGGATTTATTGTATCATCAAATCAGAGGCCTAAGAGTCTATTGGTATGATAGGAAGTGGCCATGCCAAAGTGACCTGTATCTAACCACAAATTGTGTTACGGATATCATCAGTAGGAGGTGTAGGATATTGTTTGATATTTCAGTCTGCACTGGAGGTGAACAATGAGCATCTGTCACAGACCTTTAACAGAGGACAGCTCCTGTTGGTCAGCGCACAAATAAAAATCATAACAGGAGTAAAGATTGCAGAGATGAAAGGCAATTGGTAAAACACTTGCAACATTCAAGGCCCTGGGAACTTCTCATCCACACAACTTAAAGAGCCCTTCATTTCTCCTCCTGATAACTTACAAGTCCATTAAAAATATGTATCTGTGTATTCTCTCACCCTTAGCCCTTCCCAAACCCAAATCTTTAGTCGGCTACACCTTTTAATGCAGAATCAGCAGTGGCAGCAGTGAAGAATGACCCTGTAGTCACAGCTCCAGTCAGACAGGGATTTTGTTTCTTTTGCTCTGTTTCTTTTTTTATCTGCAACTCCAACTGTGTCTTTGAAACATCTGTAAGGACCAGAGCTTTGTCCTTTTATTTTGTGTATTTTTCAGATAGACTCCTTGAAAAAAAGATGTTTTCATTGTTTTTAGCAGGTCAGACTTTTCTGCTCTTTCCTTAATGTATGTGTTACTCTCTTGAGCTATGCAGCCATAGGCTACTTTGTGTCTGGACAGTACTGGGCACATATTCTCCTTGTCCAAAAAAGAAATCTCTCGACACTACTGGAATGCAAGGAATAACCAGATATGATGGGTTGGGAGTTACCCACCACCCCCCACAATGAAATCACCCAGACTAGACTCAGCCAGATGGAAGTTAAGGAATGAAGCTATATTTACAGCTTAGCACAATATACAAGTATATATATATACATAATATACAGTTATATATATAAGTTAAAAGTAGCACAGAAACACAAAAATCCCTCCCAAAACAATCAGATTGCAGGGAGGCTCCTGACCCAAACCTTCTTCCCCCTTCCTCCTCTTTCCCTCCCTTCAGAAATAACCAGATCAATCCCCATATATCTCACATGATAAATCTGGAGAGATACACTGGTTTGAGGCTAACTGGAATATCTTTATGAAAAAAATTAGATTCTAGGCTGTAAAAGAATCACATCACAATGGTGATGTCTACTCCACTCATAGGCTTGCTGAGGTGTATAAAAACAAGGACACAAACACAGATAGCACAGAGAGTCTCTCTCTGGGAGCTGCTGAGTCTTCTGGCCTTCTGCTGTGTAACCCAACTTATCACTCTGCTTCTAACCTCCCTTGATGATACTCCAAACTCACCTTGTATGTAAGGCAAACCCTGCGGTAAGGTAGAGGGGTGGAAAGAAGGTGGAAGGGTGGTTGGGAGCCCCTCCTGGGGACTCTGATTTCTGGGAGGGGGATTGTGTTTTTGTATTACCTTTAACTTGTATATTTCTGTAAACATTCCTGTCTATTGTGTATATATCTGCTTGTATATTGTGCTGAGCTGTAAATACAGCTTCAGTCCTTAACTTCCAGCCAGCTAAGTCTAGACTGGGTGATTTTTCATAGCATGGAGGGGTGGGGAACTCCCAAACCATAACAAGAGATCTGAGGTGAGATGTCAGAAAAAGCTGACAAGAAGGTTAGAGGAAATAAAGGGTTAGGTCAGATTAGAGTTAAGGCAGATGCAACCACAGAACACCAGAGAGAAAGGAGTAGAACTCAGAACTAGCTGAGCAGTGTGTAAAAAGTAAGTCTCTTATCTATATTTTGACTAGTTGTGTTTCTCAGCAGAAGACTGAGTGATATAGGTTACTTTTGTTGTTTTTCTTTCTTCTCACAGCTAAGGATTTAATTTCTTTCAGTAAAATATTCCAATTAGCCTCAAAGCAGCACACCAGGGTAGAGACAATCATCCTTTTTAAGAGCTTTCCTTATTCAAAAATATCCCCCACGAATAATGTCTCAAATTCAAGGTGACCTGGAGATTTTTAACAGAAGACCTGAAGTCACAATTTTAGCCAGATGATGATAATTTTTATTCCCCTCCATTAGAAAAAAAACCATATCCATCAGGCATGTGATTTCTACGTGTGTTTTGAATCAGTATATTTGCTATATTGTGGAAAGCTGTGGCTGTTAAAATGCCAGCTCTGCGTTGTGGCACTGGCAAGGATATGGACATGAGTTTGGGCAGATTTCCCACTCGGCTCCATCAACCTGCTTCAGATGCGATATGCAACATCTCCTGCCAGTCCAGCCTTGCCTACTCCCAAACCCCTGTCACAGAGCCCCAGGCCTGAAACTGTCTGTCACCCCAAGTAATCATGAGTGGCTAGAGATAAAAGGACAAACTTCTTTCACCAGTAAAAGGAAATCAAGCCTTGAAGGCAGCTTCCAGAGGAGAAAACTGGTTTATTAATGTCTTCCTATCCTGGAACAGATCTCAGTAAAAACCAACAAGCCTTACAGTACAATCTTCAGTATTTTCTGTGCAATCCTCCTCAGCATTAGTTATAAATCTTATCAGGTGATAGACTGTTTGTTCTCACACAAATAAAATAACAAATGGAGTGGAGATCGCAGAGAGCTGACAATCACTGGAGGCAATGCAACACTTGAGGCCCTTGGAATCAGAAGAACTTTTCAGCTCAACAAGCTTAACAGCTCTGCATTTCCCTCTCCAGGAACTTACAAGCCCATTAAAAATATATCTCTGTGTATTCCCCTCCACCCAGAAGCCTTCCTCTTCCAACCAGCTGTGCCATTTAATGCAGACTCAGCAGCAATGAAGAATAGTCCTGTAGAAGTACCCTAGGGAAAAAGCTTTTTCTTCCTTTTCTTCCTTTTTGCAGACCCAATTGTGCCTCTGAAATCTCTCCAAGCAGCTGGCACCTTGTCTTTTGGTTTTTAATTTCCTGCTTTTCTTGTGTTTCTAGGCAAGGTAGCTGGAAGAGAGGCTTTCATCTTCATTAGGGCCATACGTTTCTGCAGGTTCATTAGGCTCTTTTTTTTTTGTTGTTGCTATTGGTGTGCAGTTGTCTGCAACAAGAAAAATAGCCTCCAACATCATTAGTCTGCTAAAGAACATTTCAGTGCTCCTTCCTGGGGCTTTGGGAGTTTGTGCTGTGCTGAAACTTCAGCAAAATCAAGAATCTGACATCAAGCTTCTTCCTTTATTCTTTTTCATGTGGCATATGACAGGCATCATTCCTCAGGGCCCAATCTTGCCTTTACATAACCCATGCTGTAGACTTAAATACAATCCAGGACAAACCAAGACCCTGATGTTTTTCCAAGGCAGCCGCACACCTGCAGTGATCACTCCCTGAGGCAGGAGCTGACCCATTCATCATGAGAGGTGTTGACTCTACACATAAAAATGACAGCTTAAATGGTATTTAATGATATTACCTATTTCCCAGCTGATCGTTTTAGCAGATTCATTCAGCCATGTGCAAGTTGGCAAAGCCTGGGGCTAAAGGCTACACCTGGCCACTCAGAAACAGCCCCCCTGGTAGCTGAGTGCAGGTGAAATCAGGGCCCATTTGTGGAAGAGCTTTTCATCTCACATCAGCTATCCTGAGGGCTCCAGGACCTGATTCTGCTGACCTCAAGGCTAATACACAG
This sequence comes from Semnornis frantzii, assembly GCA_013399775.1. Classification (NCBI taxonomy): domain Eukaryota; kingdom Metazoa; phylum Chordata; class Aves; order Piciformes; family Ramphastidae; genus Semnornis; species Semnornis frantzii. The sequence goes on from VWYK01075492.1 coordinate 51,249, forward strand.
ATACAGTGTGTGCAAGTTCTTCCTAATGGTTTTTGGCTTGCAACCCTCTCCGAGGCATCTGTCTTACTTACATTTGAGGCCAGTATTTTTTCCTAATTTATAGACTAAATAAATTAATCCATGACCTCTCTACAGACACCCTGCCATGCCCTACTGAACACCAGGATTAGTTCTAGCTGAGTGAATTAAACAGCCTGGAAACCCCCAAAGAGCACTTAGATGCCAAAGCCTGAATGTTAGTCCTCCAGAAATACTGGCCAGTGCATGAGATAAAAGACATGACCTTTCATACCAGGGTGCTGAGAAGCCTGATCACTTAATCAAACTCCTAATCAATCAATCACACACCATTCAATCCCTGAAGTCAAATTTATGTAAATATCATATTCTCCTAAATTATCCACCTTATCCATCTTGATAGAGGACCCCTACTCTCAGCAAGCTCTGCTGGCTCTCCCCATCATTTCTGTCTGCATGTGCACATATACTGACAACTGTTTTAATCTCATCTGCCTGTTTTCAGCAGGACCTATGAGTCCCAAGGTTATCCTACTTCTAACACCTCTTTCTATGGAAGGACCCATAAAATTTCCTGCAATAAACAACAGATCATTCTCTGCTCTCCTGGCTATGATTCATATATCTTCTGCAAATGACCAGTCAAATGACAAGTGCAGCCCTCATAAACTTCTTAAAGTGCCTTCCCAAGACATGGTGGGCTCTGCAGTGTGCTTAGCTTTCCATTGATCTCCACATACATGGTATAAAGAAATGAGAAATTGAAAGGGAGGATGTATCTTAAGCATATTTCATATAAAAAACCCAAAACAAAACCAAAAAAATCAGCCCCAGCTCCTCAGATGCAATTGCTCAAACTAGACAGGAAAACTAATTGAACATAATAACTGTGATAAGGTCCTCTGTAATTCGTGGGAGAGGCAGCAGTATTGGCTGAGCTTGATCTGGTATTTAGGGCATATGGTTTACACAGAGAATTGTTTGCAACACTAGGAAACAACCTGCAGCCTGGACAGGCTTACCATAAACTATGATGCCACCTCTTTGAAAGTAAAAAAGTGAATTTGAGAGATGTAGACTATAGAAGGTTGCCATAGCCAACTATTTTCTATTTATGTGGCTACATTTTTGCCTTCATCTTTGACAGTTTTTCCTCTGCTGATTGGAGTTGTGAATACAAAATGTATGGTATTTTGAGTGAGACCAGGAGATGCAGGGAGAATAAAAAAAAAAAAAAAATTTAAAAAAAAAAGTAATTTCACATCAAAATAACTCATTGAGAAGCTGCTTCACTGACTGTGAGATTAATTGTCATATTTAATGCATTATAAACCTCTACTTGTTAATTTATATCGAGTCACCCCAAGATTTCCAGGCTGTTGCACCAGGCAGTTAATGATTCTGAGGTAACTTGCTCTAATATTTAGGTCCAACATGGCTGCTAGCTGTAAGGATCTTACTGCTCAATTACAAAAGGATCATTAAGAAATTATTTCATCCCATGGCGCTGATAATAAATCAGTTCTTCAAGACTCAGGTTTGTTTTGCAATGACCGGCTGTGCTTTAGAAGATCAGTTTCAAAACCTTGCAATCCTGTTTTGGAAAACCTTGAAACCTTTCGAAGCCTTATTTTTGTGCACTGGCACTCCTGAGACCCATCCTCAACTCAATCATCTGCACAGATAAAAGGCACCATGCCCTCTGAATCTAAGACTCTTGCTGTGCCACAAAACTATTGGCTAAACCATTGAGGGAGTTGTGTCTGTTTGCCTATCTACTCCTTAGAAATGATCCTTAAACATTTTTTGTTGTCCACTGTTAAAGTCAATGGGGCAACTGTTAAAACAATTAAGGATGGGGCAAGACGGATCTTTGATCCGACCTGGAACATAGCTTTGGTCCTTCTTGTAAGTCAGTCTACCTGCCAGTAACAGGGATGAGTGGCAGATTTGCTAAAGTGGTGTAAAATGTGAGAAGTGTTATTGAAGCTATGTAAAGCCAGAACAACAATATGAGTGAGGCCCTGAAGTCTGTTGTTCTCACAAAAGGAACCAGATAACTCCTCCAGGATTGTCTGGATTTACTGCCATGCTGTGCTGCTGCTGCACTGTAAGCACGTTTTCCTCCAGACAAGGGCGATCACAACAGGCAAAGGAAACCTCTGTTTCAAGCAAATTTAAAGACCATCCATGCATGCTTTAGAGGCACAAATCATCCCCTTCCTTCTCCTCCCTCTCCCCAAACCAATCAGACAGCAGAACTGTAAATGTGGAGACATCAGACTGCAATATCCCTCTTTGACTCTCTGGGCACAACATACACACACACACAACGCTTGTCTCTGGGTCAGTGGGAAAGTTAATTAGAAGAATGGAGTTTCTTGTGATGGAAGATGCCACCCTGATATGATTCTGAGTCCTCTCTCTGCTTCTGATGAATTACAAATGACAGCGAGGGAAGTGAAGGACACCAGCAGTGACAGTTTGTCAGCCACATTCACTCTGAATTCATTTTTTTGGGTGGGTAACTTTTTGTCCTCTGTTCATTTCACACCGCTCACTACAACTTCTCCTCTCTGCCTCCTCTCCCTTTCCTTTCCTTTGCCAGTGTGTGACTGGAAGTTGAAAGAGAGGGCAGCCCCTTTGAGCAAACCTCATGAGCAGTGAAGGAAGGGATTTGGACAGCAGCAGTGCAGAAGACCTCTGGATGGGGCTTTCAGGTGCAATAACCATGACGCTGAGCAAACAACATCTGCAAATCCTGATGGAGCAGGTGCAGGACTGTGTGCTGGGTTGTCACTTGCCTCCAGACGGATTAATAAGGAGCCTAGCAATGAAATGCTTCTTTCCAAGAGACGCTGCTTCTTTCCTCAGCTTATGCATCTCCCTATCAATCTAGAAGCCAGCAGGCAGACTGGAGAAGAGCTTACTCATTCCCAGTTCTTAGTTGTTTTTTGTATTTTCTCAGGTTGTTCATCTAACTCTACAAAGTTCTTGCTTTTTAGAGGTGTGTTGTTAGGAGAGATGATTGCTCACATCCTAGTACATGGGCTGGGCAGTGACATGCTCTGCACAGTGTGACTTCTCTCATCATAGTGTTTTTTTTCTTACTGAAATAAATGTCTCCTAAATAGTTCTTTCTTCCCCTTAAAGAAAAAAACAAAAACATCAATACCAAAAAAAACCCCCAAAAACCAAAAACCAAAAAACCCCCCACCAACCAAACCCCAAACCC
>VWYK01075492.1:58970-69595 GCA_013399775.1 Semnornis frantzii
TTTTTTTTTCCCCCAACATAGGTATTTCTGTTTTCAAAGATAATTTATGCATTGCCTGCTCCTCCTTGCCAGCTACTCAAATGAATTAATTGAATCAGAATTTTTTTAGTGCCAACAACATGGCAACCCTACAAAAACTCCCAAGCAAATAAACAGAGGAATTATGACAAGCCACCAAGCCAGCAGTGCTTGTTAGCAGCTGCTGGTAATAAACTTGCTAGGAAGCAGGTGCAGCAAAGGAAACTTTGTAAATCTGTAACAGACAGCAGGGGGCAAGTCTAGATTTAAGGGATGAAACTGAATTCAGGGACCTGAGATTGTGCTAATTCAGAGCAAGTTCAGATTATGTAAGGCTGGATATTAGGGAAAATTTCTTTTCAGGTTATCAAGCAATGGAACAGGCCCAGGGAAATGGTGGAGTCACCATCCCTGGAAATACTTAAAAGGGACATGACTTGGTTTAGGAGTAGTGGTGGGATTGTAAACTCTAGGCAAGTGGTTGGACTTGATGATCTTAAAAGTCTCTTCCAACCTCAACAGTTTAGGATTTTATGATTTCTATTGCTCCAAAGCTGGGTGCACAGATGGAGTGACCAGGGAGCAGCCTACCTGCATGGCTGCACTGTGGCAGTTCTCTCACACGCTTTCTGCTGTGGTCTCTGCCCTGCTCCTGCTTCTTGCAGTTTTCAATACATCCCCTTTCCTTGTTGCCAGGGAAGCTAATGGATTGCAAGAGCAGCTTCAGGAGATGCTGATTATCGGGAGGAGCCTCCCTGTCTCTGCAGCTCACCACGGACTGCTGATCCTCGGGGCTTACAGATGCACAATGGCTAAAATCCAAATACACCAAAGTTTTGCAATTTTCCGTCAAGTGAGGATGCAAACAGTTGCAACAGGCTTTTCAGCAGAAACTGTGTGCCTACTGACTTTCAAGTGGGAGGAGTGAATTCCCTGGGAATGAGAAGCGTTATGAGGCCTGACACGATGCCAGCAAGGCTGAGGATGTGGGGGCTCAGTAGTGAGAGATGTGTGTGTCATTCGTTCTGGGGTTAGGTTTAATGATGTCCCTTTTGCCCTTGACCTTTGGAGCTGCGTGAGGGAGCAGGGGGAAGGAAGAGCTTAAATGTCAGCGGTGCACCGAGGCAGGTGAATACCCCAACACTAGTGGCGTCTGGCCAGGATGGGGTCTGTCCTGGTGGGAGCATCTTATCGGGCGTGCTGAGAACAGCAATGACAAATCAGGAAGCTCCTGCAGTTGGCTTGGTGGGATTAATTAACTCCTGCATTGTCACTGCCTCTAATTAGCTCTGTGGCTGCAAGCTGGACCCTGCTGCGTTTTCACGTGGAAGGACTGATAGGGTGGCCAAGAGCTGATGGGGTGGCAAAATGTGGCACGTGGGAGCTGTGTGGCACACAGGGGCTAGAGCAGAGCAAGGGCTTGTTTGCACACAGGGAAAGCAAAATGTAACGGAAGCTAGATGGAAATGTGATACAAATAGTGCAGAGTGCAGCTGGGTGCTGCAGATTTTCTACTGCAGAGATAGGGAGGGAAAGGCAGACCCTCGTCCTTTGGACATCTTTCTGTTGGAAGGCTCAGTTTCATTAGTCACAACACAAGAAGTCCTATCAGAACAAGTGTTTCCCTGAGAAGCAGGGAAGTTCTGATGCCATTGTACAAGGCAGTAGTAAGACTATGTATGGAATATGGTGTACAAGTTATGGTTACTCACAGTCAAGACAGAATAGTTTAAACTCAGTAGGTACTAAGAAGAGATGTCTGTTGAGAAGAGGCTGTTAAGCTGTCATGATGGGTTTCAGCCTTTGATCTGTGGTCTCCTGGAGTCAGGAAATCTCTAGACCTTAAAGATGTCCCTGGAGTATTATTAGATTGCAGAGTTGGGTTGCCACATGTACCAAGGACAGAGACAGGACTTACTTCTGCATAGGTAACACACAGTATCAGACTGAGGGTGTGCTTTACTCTGTGCCTGGCACAGCATTCCACTCCTGTAGAGGAAGGTACATTTGCTCTGATATATAGCTTAGGCCATAACAAATTAATCTCAAAAAGTCCACCTCTATCACTGTCTCTTATAATGACCTGTAGTACCTCAAGGTGTAAGGGAGTTTATAAAATTGAGGTAAGATGTAGCATTAGCTATCATGCAAAAATTAGCCTGTTTGTGGCAGGAAAAACAAGACAACATTGACATCTGCAGAAATGCTCAAAGAGCCTCAATCTATAGAGACATTTCCTGGGTATTTTACATCAACAGCTGCCTGATCTAGGTAAAAAACAAAACAAAACAAANAGACTGTAGTAGGGTGGACAATGCTGCATAGAAACAGCCAGAAATCTGGGATGGGATTCATTTCATCTTCCTATTCAGGGAATTGATCCACTTGTATTAGGTTTATTTTACAGGCCAGGAAGAATAATAGCCTTTTTAAAGTGCAGTTCATCTCATCCTAATATGAACATTAGGATGAGTGCCTGTGTCTCTCCTTGGCTATAATTGGAGCCTGGGGTGCCTAACTCAAATGGAAATGTCTGCCTTGTAAAAGTGAGATGAATACAACCCCCTGCATACAGAAACTGAGGGTCATATTTTTGCTTTCCTCCTTGAGAGGCAATTCTTTTAGGCTGTTCCAGTTCTGAATTGCTCAGCATTTTCCTAGGTGGGTGCCTATGTATTTCTCTGTGTTTCCTCAGGGCTCTCCAAGAGAGTGCCTGTGTTTGTCTGACTGCCTGCCATGGGCTAACAGGTATCCTCATGGCTATCAGGGTGCTTTGCCCTTTTGTCACTCTCCCAGCTCTTGGGAACGAAGATGTGAACTCTGTTGTAGTGAGAGGGGAAGGCATGGCCCACAAAAGGATAATAGTCACTCAACCCAGTAAGCAGCATAGCTAAGCAAAAAACCCAAATTCTGATCTTTTGATTGTGCTGTCTTTGCATCACACAATGGCATGATTGTAGATGAGTTGAGAGAAAGAACAGAAGTCCTTGGCAAGGGAAATGTGGGGTTTAGATTATATTGGAGACTCACAAGAAAGAAAGTACAATGTCACAGGCATTGAGTCATGGGTAAGGCATTAAACCACAGTCATTTGAACTGGGCATGAAACCTCATGTTCAAAATAAAGCACATATATTTTTTTCCATGGAAAATGCACACTTAGGAAATTTCTATGTTGAAGTGGATAGTTAAAGAAGACAGTATGAACAAGGTATTTTTCACCACCTCCCCAGGCCACAAAGTCAAGATCTAGTCCCTCATTCCAAATCATAAGTGATTATATTTAACTAGACTCTGAAAATCAGCAAGATACTAGCAGAGCAGAGGCAGGAGAAACATCGTGGAAGAGTGTTGGGGGCAGCTCAGGTACAAGGTAAGGGAACAGCTTGTGTAGTCTGTGTGTACACTGGCATATTCTGAAAGGAGTTCAGAGTCCAAACTAGAGGGGCAGAAGGTTGTGTTAAAGATGAGAAAATTGTATGGTGAGCAATTTCAGTGGATGAAGAGGCACTGAAGTGTATCTCTTAGGTGGGACAGCAAGAACTGGAACTGTCAAGGCTGACATTGGTCAGGTGTGAAGCGCATGGGGGAGCAGCATGAATGTTGCACAGACCCTGCTTTCCAGCATGATGTCCCCTGGGAGCCCTATATCTGCTCACAAAAAACAGAGATGAGAGAGCTGTGTTGGCATAAACCCCAGCTCCATTATGCACAGGCTGTTGGCTTCCCTTTATTGCCAGCTCCTCTGGATTCATATCAGGAAGTCTGGAAACTGCATATCCCTAATGAAAAGCAGAAGATCCTCATTATTAAATCTGAAATGTTCAAATGCAATTGGTTGCTAGCAGCTTTCAAGGTCTGTTTTAGTGATCCACATGCAGCAAAACCAATGCAATACAGATGATGAGGCAGCTCTGGCTGAGGCTGGTGATACATGTGATTGTACCAAAACTTGCATTGGATTTGCTTTTTGCTGTCTCTAAGCTTGATGATTCACCTAAAGAGGTGACTTCTGCCCTCAAAACTTGAGGATAGCTTCTTAATCTGCACACTGGAAGCTCAGTAGAAGTTATTGGATGCATGACTGACAGTCACTTCTATTACTGACTCAAGGAAAATTTTTAGTTTTTTAATCCCAGAGATGTCTGTGTTTAGGATGTGATGTGCAGGAACAGAGGTGCTGCGTGCTTGGCTCTCACATCTTTCTGTGCTCAGCATTATGCCAGGATCAGGCTCTGCTGCTTTTTTCAGTGTTTCATGGGTGAAGACTTGGGCACCTCTTTTCCACGGGAGGCAAGAGATATCCCAGGACCGTCTGACATTCTTTCCCCAAACTTCCCTGCATGCCAGGAAAAGCCTTTCCTTTCATTAAGCAGTCATTGTTCAGGACATCTGCAACTCCAGCTCTCAGACTATGCCAGGCTGCAGGTGATGTGCAGTAATTCATGAGAATGTTGGAAGCTTACAAGATATTCCACTACCATGCCTTTATGAACAACTATATTCCTGCAGTAAAACATGCCTAAGTATCAAATCACTCATGCTGAAAACAGACTGAGCTAAAACTTAGGGAAAGTAAAGTGCACACACAATGTCTAACCAGACAACACAGGGGCGAATGAAGGAAGGCAAAGAGAAGCTACTTAACCCGGTAATGCAAGGATCAAATCTAAAAAGTCCTTTTCCTTCTTCCTGTACTTAAGTTTCTCTCAGCTAGCACTACTGACTGGCTGGATCTGCAGTGAGTGCCTGATGCTGCTGTTTCTCCAAAAGTGGGACTTCTGGGGAAAACATAATGACAATACAATCCATATAGGCAAGTCTAGAGAGGACCAACAGGCAGTTTCAATATTCCCCTGTCTCTGCACACTGGGAAGCTTTATTCATGAAATGCCTCTTATTTTAAACTAAAACAGTGCCTATTATCTGGTCTCCAGACATCTCCGAACAATGTTTTTCAACAAAGCTGTAATCAAGTGCAATGTACTTCTCCAGGCCTCATAGCTCTCTCTATTGCTGGAAAATTGGGGGTTTCTTTTTAAGTTGCAGACTAGAAGCAAAGGATGCATTTACTCTTACCCCAACAGGAACATTTTAGACCTGAGTTACATTAGGAGAAATACTCTAAGGCTTCTTACATTTTCAAGTCATCTTTCATATATTCCTCACGAAAATCATTTCATGGTAAATCAGGAAAGTCAGTTTGTCTTGTAAATATGCAGATGAAACCTTTGTGGCTTGAGAGGAGGAGCAAAGCATGAAAGATATCTTGCCCTGGGTCTGCCAAGGAGATGGGAGGAAGCACTGATGAGATGCTGAGCTGACCAGAAATTGCATGACCACATCACCATGGCACTGGGCCAGAGCTAATGCACTATGTTGACAGGCTGGGTTTATTCAGCTGCTTGGGCTCCATGCCAGGGTACTGCAGTGAGATGGGTACTGGCCGTTTTTGAGCATGGGCAGAATAAACCTGTGTCAGCATGGAGAAGTGCACCTACAGCCCCTGTCTCCTTCCCACCAGTCACTCAGTCTGGAAAGAGTGAAGAAATGTGTCTCATTTTCCTTCTTGTGTTCTGATTGCTTGCCAGTGGATTTGAAAAATGCCCATCTTTCCATTTATGCATTGCACAACACTTTGAACTTCATGCATATGCAAAATACGAGCACTAACTCATAAGGAGGAATATGGCCCACCTTCCTCATCTTCTCACCACTCATTACTCAATAGTTGCAGAGCAGTATGTAAAGGTTAGAGGCTGGGCTTCCCTCGCTGCTCTTGAAACAAAGGAAACACATCCTGGTCACCCATGTTTGAATGTCCAGGCTCAAGCTGTAAAGGATACCTGAGGTGGGCAGTTAAGAGAAAGATTTAACCAGAAATCATGGCCACTAAATCTAGCCGATCATTATTCCTTTAATGGAAGCATAAAATTTGGGTTTTTTCTAAATTCAGTATTTTAAAATAAATTCAGACCCTGAATATCACAGCTACAAGCATAGATGTTTCACATTAATAATGTCCCTGTGGTACCTCTTGCAAGTTAGGCTTCAACCACTTCAGGATCTCACTGTCTTTTTCTAGGTGAGACCTCCTGCTGCTGCTCCTCTGAGAGTTTCCTCCCTTGGAGAGGGGATGCCATGCCTCCAGGGCCTCTGCCAGGGCCCACCATAGAGTAGGCAGCAGATTTAGGGCATTTGGTCCACGGTGGGGAATGAGAATGAGAATTGCTCTGACTAAATCCCCTGTGTGGCAGCATTTCCAAATTAAAGTATTTTAATAGAGATACAAACACACACACATTGGGAATTGGATTTTTTTTTTTTAATGGGTTGAAGTATTTAGAGTTGTAGTCAAAATGTTTTCAGTTTTTAATATTTGTTTTTCTGAGGAATAATCGAAGTTTTTGCTGCAAAGCACATACTTCACACAATAAACATGTCTTGAAAAAAAAAAAAAAAGGGTTTAGAGGGAAAATTTCAACCATCTGTCTGGCTGAAGGACTATTGAAGAGGGAATACCGAGAGTTTATGCAGATTTTTTGCAACTCTTTGAGATCCATTAGAAGGCAGAAGCTTTGACTTAGGTGAGAAAAGGAGAAGGACACAGAAAGGAAAAGCAAACAGCAAGGTCAAGTGAAACGCCACAGTCAAGGAGAAGCAGTTCTGAAATAACGATGACATTTTCAGTAGCCATTTTCTATTTTTCTGGTGTATTTTTCTACATGCAGCAATCTGGGTATTGTTGGCTCTCTGTACAAAGAGAAGGGGCTTCATTGCTGTGCTGCTGCAGAACAGTACTTTTCTCCATCAATGTCTTCATTAAGGTAAGCAGGATTCTTCATAAGCATTAAAGTAAGCAGGACTCTTCAAAAGCAAGCATCAGCATATACACCTGGCTCAAACACCTCAGCAGAAATTCCCCTGTGCCATGAAACCATGAGCTGGTTTAGGTGCACACGTGAAAAAGAGAGTGCAGCAGCAACCGGTGGTTTCCCCCATGTCTGGCAGCCAAGGTGTAGATTATCATCATGCAAATAAAGGATCAGCTCATCAGGGGCTTGTTTCTCTGCACGGCTAAGGAACTTAGTGCAATAGAGGTTAGCTTGATTCCAGGCAAAACAGCCAAACTGGCAGGTAATGTGGGCTTCACTTCACCTCTTCTTCTGGGGCTCACGCCCTCTTTTAGCATAAATCCATAGCTTTGGACCCAGAGGTGATGGGTGAAATACTGGTGGACCCCCTCACTCTGTCAGGCAACTTGATGTGGTTTAGCCCTTCCAAAAAATAAAAAGAGGAGGGGGGAGTCACTAAGCATTTTCTATTTCAAAACAGATTTCATCTTCCATAGAAAGTAATACTGCCTCCAGCCATGTGTAACTTATTTTTTATCCAACAGAGTATATGGGCTTATAACTAGATCCTGATAGGAACCCGGGTTTAAAACATTATTCACAGCAGGTTATTTGATCTTTATTTGCTGAATGCACTCAGCTGAATCCGTATCTCCAAACAATATGAGAAATAAAATGCTGGGCATGCTTCATTGGCCAGCCAGCTCATCTTGATTTCCAGAGATGACTACATCCCTCTCAGCAGTTTCAAAGATGTGCTGTATCCCAAGAACTAAGATGCAGTTTTTCCTTCCTCTTTCCACACCTGGACATTTATCCTTCTTTTTTTTTTTTTTTTTTTTTTTTTTTTTTTTTTTTCCTCCAATTAGGAACTTTAAAAAATGCTTTGCACCAGCCCTTTGTAATGGGAAAATCGTGCTTCCCATTGCATATTTGGGGAATGCTCATTCAAAACCACTTGCCATCTGTGCTTGCACAGAAGGTCAGATACCGATAATCTGGTCAGGAAGCCACAGGGCTTTGCGATGAGACTGGTCACCTGAGGAAAGGTGGATTGGAGGAGGCTGTGAGACCCTGGAAAAGCTACTGTTACTTCATTTAATTAATATAACTGCTGTGGCACATCTCAAGGCTGACCTTGTCTCTGCCACATCAACTTTCCTGCAGCTTGTAGCTGTGCCACAGTTAAAAGTGGACTTGGACATCGCAGGTGACCACTGGGAGTGCTTCTTTCAAGAAAACCCCTGATGACTACAAACCAAATTCATTACCAAGTAGAACAGATGAGGCTTTGCCATTCTGAAAGGGAAGCCAGAACACCTTGGGGAGAGAGGCTGAGCTGCACACGAGGAGGTCAGGTTCTTCATTCCTTTTGACTTTTGATTAGAGAAGCCTTTGAAAATCCTCCCTCAGATATCCCAAAATAAAAGTGTCTACCTCCCAGGCCAGAGCCCAAGTACAAAATATGCTTCAGAAACTTCAGCATGGAGGGTCCTGCTGTGGCAAGGCTTTGGGAGTGGTGAGCAAGTCCTTGGGGGACATCACTGCAGCAGGATGGTGACATTAAACTGGCCAGTATTCTGAAACCGCTGTCACAGATAGAGCAGGTCAGGGCTATTTTTCCCATGAATATCAGTGACTCCTGTGTTCCCTTTGAAATGAGATGCATTTCAAAGCCTATAAGCCCATTACAGCTAGCTCATCCTGCTTTCCTTTCAAGACATGTCAGGAGGCCATCTCACTGCCAGGCAATGCACAGGTTACGTGCATTTTCCCTGGGCAAGAGCAGAGCAGTGTCATTGACCCAGCTGAACATTCCTTCGGAAAAACACAAATTATAACCACCCCCTGTCATCATTAACCTACTCACTGTACTGTGCAATGTGGTGGATTTGGCCCTCTCCCTCACATACAGCCTGCCAGCATCACCAAACCTTAACAGGCACAGCAGTTACTGAGACAGCTCCATACTACCTGTGTGGTTTGAGGGTAAACATTCAGGTTGTTTGGTTCACTGGGAAAGCAGAAGGAAATCTGGGGAGATGAGAATTAAATGTCTCACTTTTCTTTCCCAATAATTAACCCTGGAGGAAAGAGAAGAGAAGAGAAGAGAAGAGAAGAGAAGAGAAGAGAAGAGAAGAGAAGAGAAGAGAAGAGAAGAGAAGAGAAGAGAAGAGAAGAAGAAACACAAACCAGACAGGGATGAAGCTTTGCATGGCTGGATTAGAGCCACAGTTGGCCTATCCCCTTTTGAACAGTACTCTGCTATTAATAAAAAGATAAACAAGCCCTTTTATTTATTTATTTTCCCTTCTCTCCCCAAGTCCTTTGATTTCTCTTCTGCTTCAGGGAGCCCTGCTCCCTTCCGTTAGCTCTGAGAGGGACTGTTTGCAGAGGACTGTTTGCAAGAGGCCACTCTAGGAAAAACAAAAATTGAGGGCGGAGAGAACGTGAGGAAGAAGAAAGTGAGTAAATTTTATTTTAACCGTATCTAGCAACCACATAATCTAGCAGAACTGGCAGGAACAATGCCCTTCACTTATTCTGTTGTCGCAGCTGGAGACCTCATTCCCACAGGCTTCCACTAACTCCCTGAGGACACCCCATCCTTACAGGTACCTGCCTATGGCTCCCCACCCCTGGGGCAGCTGTTTGGAGCCCCCTTGATGAGCTAGAGACTGGTTTTACTGGTATGAGAACAGAGGTTCTCAGGCAAAGTGTGTGAGGGAAGAGTTACCCACCGAGGAAAAAAACCTAATTGCCCGCTTTCAGACAAGGTGATGTTTGTGTCTAAACCCTCAACAGAGCGCAACGGATCTCAGCGGTTCAAGAAAGCACAGAGAGGAAAAGCATGCCAATCAATGTCAGGTTCCTTGCTTTGGAGGGGATTTTTGCTAATTTTATGGGCAGGAATGGGTAAGGATTGAAGTGTGGTAATTCTGTGGTAATTCTTTATACAAATTAGGCATTCAACTGAGTCTGAATTTTAAACACTTGCCTTAAAGGAATTCTAAATACCTGCAAAATATTTCACAAAGCATCTAAATTAATGATGAAAACTATTTGCCAGGCTTCTTTGCTTGATCCTTAGAATGGAAAAAAATGCAGATTAAATGGAAGAGCAGACACGGAACTAGTGTTGGGTTACATACATGCCTGGGCACTATTTGTGTGCATGTTTAGGGAATATTCTCATCAGTGCCTCCACCCTTGAGCTCAGAGATGGTAGCTGAAGAGACAGGAGTTTCAGCTGTGGTGGCTGAAGGGACAGGAATGACTTGGAGAAGACCAGAGCTTGATGTGTCACTGCTTATTGCTCCAGAGACATACAAACTTTGAGCAACAAGCAGCAGTAATCATCATGGAGGCAGACGTGATAGGTATTATTCCTGTGCTTGCTGAAAAGAGGGAGATGCCTCACTGCTACTACAGGATCATTTGCATTGGTCACACAATCACACTTGCCAAGCCTAGTTACCAACCTGACATGCTTTTTGCTGGTTGGAGAAGAGTTCAAGGGCAATGAGGAATGGAGAAATGGGAATCCAAACTGTCAGGTCACTGCAGGGCACCTGATTGACAGAAATTAACAACTCAGGGTCCCTACCCAGATACAAGGCCGGGCCCTGTTTCATCAGAGACCTTTGTCTCCTCGTCCATCCCTCTAGTCTTTTCATTAATTCTGTGCTAAACTTACTTTAAAAGTTTGGGGAATAAAAGCACTTTCGGCCTTTTTTTTTTTTTTTTTTTTTT
>VWYK01075492.1:69647-80381 GCA_013399775.1 Semnornis frantzii
GAGTGGAGCAGGAAAGAGAGAGTAGCAGACAACATTGCAACCGGGGTGTTAATGGTTGCATTAGCTAGAAAGGGGCAGCCAAAGCAGGATGTGTAAAAACCCACCAAGGCTGCCCTTTAATTTGCTGTTACATGGAGTGGAAGATTTGAAAGCATATTTCTGGGTAATTAATTCAAAGAATGATTCTAATGGCTAATACTGTCAGTTTTGACTGCAAGGGAGGTCTGAGGCTGAAACAGGCAGTGAAGGGAAAGGAAAATGCTTGGAGGTCACAGGCAGATGTTAAAATATTTTGACAGCCCACATCCAAGAGGCTAACTTAATGAAAAGCTTTGGCCAGCACCTTCCAAGAGGTCTGTAACTGAATCCATTTATTTTTCTCCAGTATAATATGCACGGTTTGGACAGTGGCTTGTCCATAAATCATCATTCTCCTTTTGGTCAGCAATATCATCAATCATTTTCAGTGCCCACCTGCCTCCTCCCTATGCCACTGCAGAAGCACCATCAACAAGGATTTGGTGGCTCTTGAATTTAACTCTCAAATTTTCAGTTCACATAGGGTGAGCTCTACCTTCATCTCCTCTGATTATTAAAGCCAGTACAGCAATGGTTCTGCACCTGTGTATGGAAATATACCTGCTCCATGGTGCTGGGGAAATGAAATTAGGAAGCTCTATTCATGGTGTTACTATCTCTGGCTGCTTGGAAGGATTTAATCAAACCTCTGTAGCTTGCTGATGAGGATGTCAGCAGACTTTGAGCTTGGTTCCTTCTGCACTGCATATCCCTGTGGCATTTACTAAACTCCATCCTACCCCGGTGGGCTTGGAGTCAAGCAGAGCATTTGAAAAGGATTTGCTGAGGACCATTCAGCTGAGGTTTTTCAAAAGATTTGGTCATGAAGCTGGAAAGGCACAGCTCCTGGCAGTTGTGCTCATTGGCTTCACTGCTTTTTATGTGCTTCAGAGAGCACTCAGAATAAACAGACAGGGAAAAGAAACTTGTGAATGTGGAAAATAACTGGGAGGATATTTGATTCAAGGTTAGATTTTGAAACAAGGTTTGGGTCAAGTTTTCTCCTTTTGACTTCCTTTGCCTGTTTCTGGAGGTGAATTCAATTCCTACCATGTATCAGTTCATCCCTTCAGCCCCTGACATTCCTACACTTCTTGTAGCAGAGTGTGTTGATAAATTGGAAGGCACATCCTTCATTTCCTGCCTTACACTTTTATGCAGGACTGTAATGCATGGAAAAAACCTTTTTTTTTTTTTTCATCCCAGGCTTGGGCTTGGGGTGGTTGCACTTCAAGATACCATGTGCCTCTACCACTTGCAGACAGTCACAGAGGTTGAGTAGACCAAAGCTGGCAGATTTCCACTCCAATTCACGGCATTAATTTTGTTCAGTTCTTTGAAAAGCAAAAAAGAAAAATTATATACAGATATGGATAGATATGGAATTGCAGGTACCAGTGTGTATGGGACAGACCATGACAGAACTTGGTGCAAAGTCTCACTAACCTGGGGATCCAGGAGTTTGAATAGCAGGTTTGTGGGTGGTGGCAGCAGACAACATCTTCCTCTGTCTTTGTGCCTGGGAACTGGTATATTACTGAAGGACTTGAATAGTACAAGAGATGTGCAAATCCATCTACAGCACAAATGCACAATTGCACACTTACTTTGTGTGCAGACTCTGTCACTTCATTTGTAAATGCTTCCCCCACTGATCAGTCAGCTGTAGCTGGGCATGCACCTGGACTTACTGCAGGGCTAAATTAAGCATGTGCCTCCAGAGTCCCAAAATTTCCAGAACTTCTGCTCATGACAATATTATTTATATATTTATTTCAATCCTAGAAACCTTCTTATCCAACAATGAAGGTGACTGCACACCTGCAGTCTGTCAGTCAACACATTTTTCATTAGCAGTGCTCTAGGATGGCAAATGCACAGCAGTGTCTCTGCAACAAAACAATTGCTCACACCATATCCACCTCCAGGTACCCTAGAAAAATCAATAAGCAACACTCCTGGATCAGCAGCAGTCACCAGTTTCTCTTTGCCATCAGTAAATAGGCTCTCACCACCTGCCCAAACCAAGAGATGCAGGTGACAGAAGGTAGAGGCAGCCCTCACATTCTCCTCTGAGCAGCTGACAAAAATCCTTTTCTCCCCTCGTGTGATAATAATGGCAGGGAGGGCACTGTCAGGGGTGTGCTGGCGTGTTCTGCCTCACTGGCCAGTGCAGGCTGCTCTTCCTTCATGCTTCACTGCCGTTGAGCTCTGAGCAGAAGTTGCCTTCAGCAGCCCTTGCCAGGCCCCTTGATATTTTGGACATTGAGTGCAGCACAGTGCTTGGAAGGGATGGAAATAGCTCTTCTCTCTCCTGGACTGTGACTGGCTTTAAACAGGGGGGAAGAAAAAAAAAAAAAAAAAAAGAGAGAGAGATTTCTGTTTAACTTCTCTTTAGCACTTTATTGTGAAAGGACACAGGGCAGCTAGGAAGAATTTTTCATTCCCTGTTCTTTCTTGTCCACTTTTGTGAAGCCAAAGGAATCGGCTTGCTGAAAGAGGATGTGAAAGCACATGGAGGATTTTGCAAGTATCCATTAAAAACATAAGGTGCACCCAAGACTTCTTTGTTTACTCACAGCCAAGCTCTTCATGTCAATGGCATGAACACAGCTACTGTCAAGCAGAAGCACCCTGGGATCAGAGGCAGCCTAACAAAGTGGAGTTTTACTGATCAGGGCAAACAGGATGAGCAGTGTAGCTTTAATTCATTGCAACCCCCAACTATTTATGGGGCTTTGCCTTGCTCTGCAAAAGTCTCTCAGGTTTGCTTGTTCCTGTGAGATTTCTTTCATCTTGGGTAGCAATCTCACAGCAGCATCCCTTGAATTATATGAGCTGTGTTAAAGCTTAGAGCTGGGAACATCTCCTCCAGTCAGGAGCAGGATTGTAACACCAGACTAAAGAAACTAGATCAGAGGTGAAGTCAGTTATTCATAGAGCATCGCCCAGCTACCCATCGGGGGGGATGTACTACTCGATCCTTGCACCACACAGAACACTAATATAAGCAGTAGAGCACATAGTAATAGAACTTCAGATTCATTTTTACATCTTGCTTTCTCACTAATTTTTCATTTGGATACTTCTATAGCATTTGTTTTACATCATTTCATCAGAGAACATTGGTATCTTTCTGCTCCTTTTTCCCTTGGGGGAACTGAGGTCAGAGTAATGATAGGACTTGCCTGGGGTGCTCTCACAGTGAGTTGGAATCTATGTTTTCCCAGTCCTGAAACCCCTAAACTAGAGAGTTTCCAGCTGCCTTTGGGCAGCTAGTTGAGGGGCAGGGCGGGGCAAAGTCAAATATTTTTTAAAAAAACATCATGCCTGTTAACTCCAGTGCTTTAGCAACACCCTTTATCCTGGTGTCTGACAGAGAAGCCTTCCTTGCTTATTAATGTGCTTGCTTAAAACCATTGCCCCTAAACTTCTACCACTCTGAAGTGTACTGCCCTTTGTCACCTGAATGGAGACTGTGCTGGGGAAAACTGTGCTGTGGCAGTTTGAGTCAAGACTGTACAATCAGAGATGGGAAAACTTAGGAAGTGGCTCTTAAGAGGTACCCCCTGGGTTGAGAGCAACTTCTTTTTGTGTTTGAAAAATAGAGTTTTTCTACTAAGAAAGGAGAAAGTTTTGTCTGCAAAGCTTCTACAAGTTCAAAATTACTTTGTGTTTTCTCAGAAATCCTCACACTTATGCTAAGAAGATAAAATACCAGATACCTGCCCAGAACAAACCAGGGAAGAGGGAGTAAAAGCCATCTCCACCACAACAGCATAAAGGTGCTTTAGAAAGAGACAGAATTTTACTTCAGACTGAGCATGCATAAAATGCTGATGTTGTCTCAGATCCTAAGAGCAGCTCCTAACCTGTAATTAGAATGACTAATTTTGCTTTCCCATACACTCACATACACATCCTTCACCCTACTAAAGATGGGTTTATCAGCCAATGTTTCTCAGACCATGTCTCAGCTGGATCAGAACAGACGCAGCTGTATTACCCTACAGTGAGACTTGTCCAGAGCTCAGAGCAAAGCTGGCAGGCACCAAAAAAGGGCATGGGGATTTTGACTGGAGGGATGGGGGTGCAGTGTGGTGCCTTTGGAACAGAGATGGGAATAGGCTGGGGAATGCAGAAGTGGCAGGATGAGTTCAGCAATTGGAACGCAGCCAAGAGGTCCCATTTAGAGAGTCAAAGGGACTTTAACTTCATAGGAGTATCTTCTTAACCCCACAAAACCATCAAATCCTGTAAATAGCACTCAGCTGTGGTACCAGTGAAGCTGTTGTGAACGACATTTGCTTTTTTGAGTATGGGAAACATTTGCCCAGGGGAATCATGCTAGGATTGGTCATTGGGGAATGGTTAAATGGGCAGCAGATCAGGAATGAGGTCCCTGAAAGAGCTTCACCTGGGGCTGAAGAATGGGAAACTGGTGGAGCACAGGTTGGCATTATGCTGTGTTGGCAAAGCTCATTTGAGTGCTAGGGAATGGAGAAACCGAGAATGATTTTGGCCAGGCTTCAGCATCCACTAGAAGTGGTGTGCATGTGTGAGGGCTGGATAACCAAAGCTTTGGCAGGCGGAAGGATAAAAAGTGGCTTTTCTGTTATGCTGCAAAACCTAAAATTTCATGAGGGAAAAATATGCATGAGTCAAATTAAAACAGCATTTCCTGAGGGAAGGAAAAAAAAAGAAAAAAAATCATTTGGGGGCTAACTCGAAATGCTGCATTTGAGCTGCAACAAATTATTCTGAACATTTGACTCTTATTTCTTTTAGACTTATTGAAAATTCATTTTTAATGAAAAATACCATTTTGAAACAAAAACGTATCCCTTAAAAATAACTTCAAAATGAAACATTGCAACATTTCCAACTGTTTATTTCCTTTTGAAGGTGCTGAAAGGCAGCATGTCATACAGCTTTGCCCTGTTCTTTTTATTCAGCTTAAATACATTTCTCAGTGTAACCTGAGCCATTTTAGTTCCCTTGAAGTTCAACTTTTTGGGATGAATTTACAATTTACTGGAAGAATATCTGTTCAGTTTTACTTTAGACTGAAGTAAATTAGCAGAGCTGATTTGGGGAAGGAAATACTCAGTTTAGTTCCTGCTGTTAGCATTGCTGATGGTCCGCATTAATAACACATCACTTTCATAAGATAAGATCTGAAAGTTCATAGAAGACCCAAAAAAAGAGCTGAGGAATGATAAAAGGAAAAAAAAAAAAGCTACTTACATTTATGGGATTTTTTTCCCCCCCTTAAATAGCATTTAGATGGAAAGCTGATTCTCTGTTTTTGTCCATGCTGGTATTTTTTGTCAGGCTATCTGAAATTTCAGGAGTTCAGGGGGTGAAGAAAAATCTTGCATTGCACCATAGAAGCCAAAGAAATGTAATACAATCTGATTTTCCTTCTTTCTCTCCTGCCTGAATGTGTTCATTTTTTTGCTTACAAAAGGAAAGACACAAAAGAATTGTAAGAAAAGGAATCAGATGGCACCACCTGATACTGTTTCACAGTTAAAATGTGAAAACAAGCCCAGCCTTTTCTGCCTATATTCAGGTCTTAAAAAAAAATAAAAAAATTTAAAAAAAAAGTTACTCTTTTTAAAGGGAATTCTCTTAAGGGAAAACTGCTCCAAAATCAATCGAAACTATCATTTATTAGAAGTCAGAAGAGTGATTGTCTCCTACTACCATCAGCCTTATCAACACAAGAAAGGCCGCAGAGGCAGCACACCTTTTGCCTGAACCCTCAGCAGCACCAGCATCCAGTTTCACTTTCTGGGTCTCCGGATGTTGCTACAATCTTTGCAAACGGACTCTAAGGAGGGACCTCCTGCTGGGATCTCATTGCTTAGTTATCCTCTCCTTGGATGATGTATGACCTTCAAACCTTGAAGTCTGTCTCATGCAGACAGCACAGTGGATAGAGCACATGGACGTCCACAGGCAATGAGCACCCAGAGGCTGGCATTGCCCCTTCTGCCAGGGGGTCCAGATTCATCCCACCTCAAGCTCCACACTGAAAACCCACACACAGCCTGAGGGAAATAGAGCAAGACAGCTCATGGTGTGCTGCACAAGCTGTACCAAGATCTATATTGCTCTCAGAAGTCTCAGTAATGAGGCAAACAAAAGGTGTTTTGTGGCTTGCAATCGTTACATAAATATAAACAATTTCACCCCCTCTTGTGTCCAGGTTTCTGGATATTCAGCACTGTGAACAAATGGAAGCAGATTCATCCCAGCCCTCCTAGGGCTATAGCTTCCCTCAGTAGAAGGGTTTCAAAGGACCAAAACCCTCACAAGCACTTTAGGTAATGCAGCTTTCCTTTTTCTCCCTTGTTATTCTTCTCCTTTGCTTTCCAGAATTCAGTGGCTTTTTACTTTGTTCAGGTCAGGGTGAAGGCCAAGACAAACTGTGGTCAGAAAGCCTAGTCTGAATGCTTTGTGCCTCCCTCACATGCTGGCAAAATAACATCTTAGCACAAGTGGAAGGAGACACATTTGGGAATGATTGTTATTTTTAAGTTCTGTCTGGGCAAACAGCCACCTGCATCATTTACTGTCTGCCAAACTGGAAAAAACGACATCAGCTCCCTGTAACCAAACTAACACCAGCCTTGCAATCTGGTTCAGCTAACGTGACCTGTCATTGAAGGTTCTCCTGTGGTTTCTCCTGTGGTTGTCTCACCTTCCCTGGCTTTTATTCTCAAATCTCAAACACAAATTGAAACAAGGGAAATCTTGCTGCAGAACGTTTCCAGTCACAGCTGACAAGACCCAGGCCCCACACCCAGGTGACAAGGACAGCTCCTCTTTGCTTTGCAAAGCCAACTGCAGAGCACAGGACACCAAGGCACATCACTATCTACCACCACATTACCCGTGGTGCCACGTACCAAAAAGTTGGTGTACACTGCTGCTTTACATCTGCTTCTCAATTTGCAGTTTTCATCAGTGTAATGATGGGCTTCAGGAAACCCAGGGTCTGACTTACTCTGTAAGCCTTGCACTGTCTTGGCTGAAAGGGAGCCCATCCCTCGCATTCATGTATCAAGCAAAGGCACAATATCCTAATGGATCCAGAAAACCTGAAGTCTAGACTTTGCTCATCACCACTGATTTGCTTTACAAACCTAGGTGAGTTACAGGGCTTATCTGAGAAACAGGAAGCATTTGAACTGCTATTTCTAGCTACTTCCATAAGCTTCCAGATGAAAAATTGCCGAAGAAAACATCTTGATGAATGGAGCTTTATGCAGCTCGTGGTTATCTGAATAATCCTTAATACCAGCTCCCTCTTCCTGCCTGATTTCTGCTGTGGTTAAGAAGCCTAAAGTAGTAAGATTAAGAAGCCTAAAGTAGCAAGGAATATGCCCTAAAGCAGTCAGCTAAGGATCCTAACTTAATGGGAACATCTGCAAAGGACTGAGAGCTGGAAAATTAGCTTTGCAGTATTGGTTGCTGTGTCTCGAAGCACAGAGGAATTGCTCCCAGACGTGAGGCAGCAAAAGGGAGCAAAAGCAGCCTGTCCTACTGCCCCAGCTTGTTGGGCAGAGCCCCGGCAGAGTTTGGGCCAGGAAAACCAGCAATATCCTGAGGCTGCTATAACACACACTCTGAAACAGGCCTCACTTATGCCTTCCTACTAACTCTATGAAAGGTGTCAAAGCAAGCTAGAGCCACTTGTCTCCATTACAAGCACAGCCTTCCCAGAAGCACGAATCTGACCCAACAATCCTTCTCTAGTAGGAGCCACAATAGGACCAGTGCCTTGTCCTGCCTTGCCTTGCTTTGCCTTGCCCCAAGGCGTAACAGCAGATAAGCTAGACACAGATCAGCCTATCTTGCCAGCACTGCCCTTCTGCTTTTCCCTTTTACCTCCTGCATCATGGCCTGAAAACTCCTTGAAAACAGCTAGGGGCATCCCGCCAGCCCTTAGCCCTTCCTTAGTCCTCTTTGCTTTTCTCCCACAAAACCAGAAGTAGGATAAAGCAAAAAGACAGAAGTGGACCTCCTTGAACTTTGTAGGTTCAAAATGCCTTCAGGGGCAGGAGTTAGCTGCAGTGAAGTGAGAACTTCTTGAAAATGCAGATCAGAGGAAATTTCTGCCCTGAAGTTCAGAAGGGCAAGAGTTACACCAGCAATTCAAAAAACATTTCTTTACCCAGATGGTGCCTTGAACATAAACTGTCAAAGTCATTACTCTGACTTTATTACCAGGGTTATGTTTTCTTTATTCCTTTTAATATTCCATATGCTGGTCATATAATGCATTTCTTTGTGTTCCTCTTCCTTTTTATTCTCTTTGTTTGTTCCGTTCATGACTTATCACCTTCTAGTGGCAATTTAATTACTGGATCTATATTATTATATTATTAGTATCTTTTTTTTTTCCTTTTTTTTTTCTTTCTTTTCTTTTTTTTTTTTTTAAGAATATAATAAAAAGATTCCACTACCAAACACTGCAAGTAATTCAATTTCCATCAGTGAGGAAGGAAGTGGGATGAATTCAGTGAAAGGGAGGAGAGTACCTGGCTATGACATTTTTAATAAAAATATAATAGCACTTCATACTTTTTAGTATTTTCTATTTGGAGAGGCTTGTGGCTTCACAATCATTAATATTGCTTAACTTACCCATTACACTTTTCATCTCTAGCTTTTGCTGCACTTTCTGAAGGTGAATCAGCATGAGCTTCTCTTTTTTGCACCCGGGGTAAAAAATGTGAAAACTAATTCAATCCAACCAGTGTTACTGCTGAGTGAGATCCTAGACATCCTGGAGCTTCAAAACTAATCACTTTCCATTGGATCGTGCCTTCCATCAACATGAACTGCTACTTGTCCCTTTCCTTGAGTGATAATTAGCCTAATCTCTTCCCAGAACTCCTTCAGTTGTCCACAAATTCCAGGGTCCATAACTACTTAGACTTGCATCAGCTTTTGTGCATTCTGCCTCATCCATATCTGACTTAGATTTTATATTTCTCTGAGCAGGACCTATAGACTTGCCAGGCTGGGACAGCTTCAGAAGGACCTGCTTCAACAGGAGACATAAACAACAGTCCTTTGAAGACTTCCTAAATATCTCAGTTTGTTCCTTGATTGCCTGAGACATTCCTGGTTTTATGCCTTGTCTGAAAAGTCAGTTTTTCTAGAAGCACAAGACCTCAGATTTAATTTACCAAATCACCAGTGACTTGAAGAAGGCAAAGGGGTCAATAGTTCTTTCTAGTACTAAACTACCAGGTTGCAGATTTGACATAAAAATAATAAAGTGGTTCTGCAGTTCATGTGGAGCTGAGCTGCAGGACACAGATATCCACACGGATACTGTGGATGCTGAAATTTTACATGGGTGCAAAAGATTGCATTTATAAATCCCCCTTGGTCTCAGAAGCAGCCTGAACTACAAAGTGGGGCAGTGTATGAAGGAAGGTAGTTATGTGGCCTCTAGTTACCTAGCTACTGGCCAGCACCAGAGACGGTATGCTGGGCTTACATTATGCTTCTGGGCAACTACTAGACCAGGCAACCTGAGAAGAAAAGGATTATATGTATCAGAAGTACCATATCTTGCACCACCCCTGTGTGACTTGGAACATATATACCAAAACACATCATTTGATAGGCAAGTTCTCATGCAAGGCAGGTTGTACTTTTTGCAGGCTGATCTCTTTCTCTGTGTAGAGACTTATCCATGGCTACAAGGATCATCTAGACAGGGCCTACAGGACTATATCCTGAGCAGGAATAAATTTATTTTGTTATGCATTCTTTTCAATTATTTTGCTCCCTATTAAAATGCAAAAATACTCTCTAAGAATTAATGTTTGTAAAAAAAGTATACGATATTTCAAATAATTTTTTTTCTCCCATTCCTAACTTATTCCTAAAGTTGTTAAGTTCTTATATTTGGGCTTTTTATAAATCCATAAAGATAGTTCTGCTCTTGAGACTCACAGGTAGCAGGATCACAGGATGTTAGGGGTTGGAAGAGACCGAAAGGGATCATTGAGTCCAACCCCCTTGCCAGAGCAGGACTATACAATCTAGCTCAGGTCACAGAGGAATGCATCCAGACAGACCTTGAAAGTCTCCAGAGAAAGAGCCTCCACAACCTCTTTGGGGCCCCTGTTCCAGTGTTCTGTGACCCTTCCAGTAAAGAAGTTCCCCCTTGTGTTGAGGTGGAACCTCCTGTGCTGCAGCTTCCATCCATTGCTCCTTGTCCTATGGCAGGGAGCAAGTGAGCAGAGCCTGTCCTTCCCCTCCTGACTCCCAGCCCTCAGATATTTAGAAACATTTATTAGATCCCCTCTCCAAACACTGCACTCAATGACAGGAAAATGTTGGTTTCTATCAGCATTTATAGAAAGAACATTGCTCATTTTCTTTCTTCTTTAAATACCAGAGAGTCTTCTCTTCTGCAGATCTAAGTGTTTGTGGCTTCTTGTGTTTGTTCTTTTGTTTCTTAGGGTCAGAAATTATTTCCAACACAATGGAGACACCACCTTTTCTTTCCCTTTTGCTTTTTAAATGAGACCACTGAAATAATTTTTAGCTCTAAAATAATCCTGGAAGATCAAAACACCCACCAAAAAAAAAAAAAAAGAAAAAAAAAAGAAAAAAAAAAAA
>VWYK01075492.1:89824-102025 GCA_013399775.1 Semnornis frantzii
TGCCATCCAAGATAAAGCACTAATTATCAGGACAGCTCAAGCTCATTTGTAGGAGGAAGGAATTTGAATGCTGCTTTAGTGAAAAGATTTAGCTCCTGTATGCCCTTGCACAGGGACTGAGGTACCTTGGTGGTTTAAGCATCTGAATTAAAATGCCTTGAAGTGACAGGCAGACATCCCTGTGGGCTTGCTCCCATAACCCCTGCTCTAGCTCTTGTTTCAAGGTGCAGCAGAAAAAGTACCCAAACAAAACAAACCCAAACAATTTCACTCAGATCACCAAGTATGGGCAGGTCTTTCAGATAAGACACAAAAACTCATACTCCTCTCTGTTTTAGGTAACCAAGATGAAAACTCCAAGTGTAGGTTTACCTTAGTGTCACAACCCGGTTTTCCTGTACTGACCCTGGTCAGCAGAGAGTGGGGGGTTGTACTGAGGTTCAGATAATTCCCTTGGAGTAAATAAAGGCAAAACTACACCAAATGGCTGATGAACTGGGTTTATTAGATTGGACTGGGGCAGAGGGAAAAAGGGAAGGAAAAGCAGCAGTAAAAACATATATGAAAGAGAAGGGATATCACTATTTCCCTGGCTTGAAATCATAGAATTGTCACAGGAGCAGTTCTAAGGTTTTTTGAGGCAGCTGCACACACTGAGGAGGAAGCAGGGTAGTGCCATGTGCTGTTCTCCAGGCTGCAGGCAGCACGAAGTGGGGCCATGCCATGTGGCTTTCTCTGGAGCCAGGCAGTGGCAGGAACTGAGAGTCATAGGGCCGGGTGGAGTAGGCAGTGCAAAGCGCAGCAGCTGTGGGAACAGAGTGGTTGGGCTTCCTCCAACTCCCTCACGAATCTCTGGAAGCCCCCCGTTTCCCCACCCACCCCCATNCTAGGGCACAGGGATATGTGTGCAGTGGAGATACAGACAGTATCTGCCAGCAAATGACTTGTGGAGAAAAGCAATTGTATTGCAGGTCTGGGAATGAATAAGAGTTTGGCCTGGTTCTGACTGGAAAGGGCACGCTTTCATTCATGCAAGGCCCAACTGGACTGACACTGGTGTTACTGACACACAAAGCGTGCAGCAGTGCAGGCTGACCTCATTAGTCACAGGTCCCTAATGCAAAGAAAAACATTTAGGCACTGTACGGTGGCTGCAGTGATCTAAAGAGATGGAATGGTTACGGCAGAGGTAGGAGGACAGCACAGCTACAAAGAGATTTTAGAGTCCATATCATCTGTCCCTCTCTCCCGGGGAAGGAACAACTCAGTTTAAGTCACACTTTATGAACGTTTGTCCCATCTTTTCTAAAAGACATCTAATAAAACAAAAATCAACCTCAAATAATTCTGAAGCTGTTGAGGGAAACCACAGTGGGAATACAGGATGGGAAACCCCTCCCTGGCACAAAGAGGATGTCAGCATCCTCTTCATTCCATGAACTCAGGTTCTCTGAATATCCAGGTTGCATCTACTAAGTGAATAAATTATTTGGGCCACAGGTCTGTCAAATCCAGCAAATAATTAATTTGAAATAAACCCTAGTATTTTCATGCAGGTGTTAAAGTGCTCTATCAGCAGGAATCTGTGCCTGCCATGTTCCAGATAAATGCTGGGAGAGGGAAGCACTCCCACCAGCGATGCAGAGCACCACGCTCACACACCGCCCCATCATCTGTTTTGTTAATGACTCCATCGCTTGCCTGCCTCAAGAAGGTTGTGCTTACCATGCATCACAGGGACAGATGAGCGTGACTTACAGGCTCAAGTGCCAGAGGAGAGCCATTCCCCGTTCCTCCTGCAATGAAACCACAGGGGAGGCAAAATTCAGCCCTGCCACTTCAAGTCATGAGTGGGAAAAACAGCAAGTAATTTTGCTGCTTGCTCACAGTGACTGTCACCAGCGAAGGCAAGAATGAGACAAGGAGGGAATGATGCCTTTGCAGGGCACCCTCTCCACTGGGATGCTGGGAAGTCCCCAGGATAGTGACACACCTTAGTTTTTATAGTCTTCCAGGCATTTAATACTTCCCTTTCCATTACGTATAACTTATAAACTTCATCCTAACAGTCCCTCAAATGTTTTGGAGTGATGGTTCACACCATAAGACATTTAGAATTTTTTATCCTAAGCAAGACTACAGTAGCAGATGAGAAGAGAGTTTTCTTTGCTGGTGGTATCAGGAAGCCTGTGCCTCGCAGGTCTGAAGGATTAGAGAGTGGGAAGAAAGCATGTTGGCTGCCAACAGCTCCCATGCCTGTCAGACACAGAGGCCAAGTTGGTAAATGAATTTCGGGCTAATGGAGGTGGGTGTTAAATATTTGCTGTACTTGAGCAGGAGGGCCTTTGTCACCAATTACCAGGAGATGTTAAAGGAGCTGGGACCTGTTCAAACTTCATTGTTTGCCATTAAATCACAGATTCTTTTGCTTCTTTTCTGGACTAAGCAGTTAATACACTTTGAACAATAGCAGAAAGGCTCTGTGGATTAATCTCTATCCTTGAAAATAAAAAGTGATTTATTTTAATGCAAGCAACATGTTAGGCAAGAGATAGAAGCAAGTGGCCACTGTCTCCTGGGACAGATCACAGTTTTGGGTCTGTTGTTTGTATACAAACATGCTCTTTAGCCTCAACTCTGACCTGAAGGACAGGAGAGGCCAGGGAATGTGCCAGGCAGTGGAGTCTCGTGCATTCCTTGCTGGCGGCCCTGGTGGCAACAAGCTCACTCTGCCATCCATCCTTGGGGTTCCTCATCCAGAGCTGGGGGAAATGGGTCTTTCACGATCAAAGAAAAGCCTGTTACCTGTAGAGATACCTCTACCCATTTTTCACTACCTCTATCCTTTTGAAATGTGTAAACTATGTGGTCCTTGGCAGCTGAATATGTGGGTGAATAGACAATACTAACCATACTATTCACTACAGCTCAGTAACTGTAAGGATCCCCTGGCCCTTTCCCTGTTGCTAAAAGTACAACACAGAAAGGCTTAAAACACTGCAGAGGATTTCTTCCCAACTTTAATGCCTGTGGTACCATTCAGTCTGGCAACCAGAGTAACATAGGGCACCAGAGTCCATCAAACCCCATCTGCAAGTACCTTTTGGCTGCCAACTCAATGAGCCCCTTGCCCAGAGAATCACAGTGGCTTAGGAGTACAGACAGGTTGTTGGCATTCACTGTTTCATGCTTGTCTCTTTAGGCTCCGTGAGGAAATGCTGTGTGACACCCTTTTTGGCCCTAGAAGAATCAGATTAATTATTCCAATGAGAAATTTTCCCTAGCAAGTTATTTTCCTGTTCAGTGCACCTTGTTAATATGAACTGCCTCTTCCAAGATCTTCCTGTGAATGCTCAGAAAATCCTGGTTTTCCAGAAAGGAAACTGAGGCATAAGGAAAAGTAAATACCTTGCCCAGGACATCGGAAAATGTGTGCAAGTGAAATAGGAACCATTTCATCAGCATACTTATGGGAATTTGTTAATTATAATTATGGGGCAGATTTTTGCCAATACTGTATGTGAAAGAGCAATTTTAAAACATTCTCAGTTTGAAACTCTCAGGTGTTTTCCAGCAGAGGAGAGAAGCCCAGAACAGCACATATAGCTGTCTCCACAACAAACTTGTTTTTCTCAGTTGTATCTTGCAGCTCCATTAAAAATCGTCCATGAACTCCCATAGATCCCTGCTGCACTGATTAGGAAATGCTGTAGATAGAACATTGTCATCACAGTGCAAAAGAGATGTTAGGAAATTTGGTTTTAATCCAAGGCAGAACAGGGGGAAAAACAAAAACAAAAACAAAAAACAAAAAACAAAAAAACAAACCAAAACACCAAAAAACAAAGAAAACTGATTTCCTAGCTGTCCACCAAGCAGAATACCCAGCCAACATTTGTTTTTTGAATTTAAATTTTATATTATCATAGAAAGTGGGAATGCTGTGCCAAAAGATAGAGACATATTTCTATTAGTGCTAAGCAGCAGCTACTCATGGGATTTTAATGAAGAGATGCAAAAGAGAATGGCAAAATGTTTCCAGCAGCACATCTGTGGTAACAGGGCCTATTGGCATAGGATATTACTCAACTCTATGCATTTCTGTGTTTATGTTAAACTCAAATTATGCAGATATGAAATTTACACCAAAAAAAACCCCAAAACCCAAAAACCAAACAAAAGAAAACCAACCACAAGACCCCAAAAAAACACCAAACAAAACCCTTCTCATGTTACAAAGACTGAAAACTTTGAAATGTACAAATTCCCCAAGCAGGAGTTACCCAAATTTTCTTTCATCACAATTCAATTTTTTCCCTGGAAGAAGATGCTGACATTTCATTGATACCAAGAAGTTTTGGGTTTGACTGAGCAGCATTTTCCAGTAGAAAACACTATTGGTATATAGAGTTTCTAATCAGTTCCAATCCCAAATTAACATTTGCAGCCCATAATTAGAGACAGACAGACTATAGTGGCTTAAATAAAGATATGCACTTTTTAGAAGTTTAACTGTGTCAGGGTTGGAGAAGACATCATCATAAAGCCTAATGTGACCTTGTTTGCCTTGCAGAAACACAGATGGGGTAAGAGAAAGCTTTGGGTCAGGGGCTTAGGAGAATCTGCTCAGCAGTGCCAACATCCCATCAGGGTTTCATACTCAACCAGGCTCAAACTGTGGGAAACATATGGTATGAAGGGCAAGGAAGTCTTTCCAACAGGATCAGCAAGAGTAAACCATCCTCTTGCAGGCAACCTTACCCCAGGACATGTATGATGTGACAAAACTGCTCTGTGCCTAAGGCTAATTCACAGTGTCAGGACAACAGCTGCCAGCAGGACTGTGCAGGCTCGTGTGGGATCACCTGGGTGGGAGTGGGGTGAATGGCAGTCAGTCCTACTTGTGGCAGTGGAGAGGTAAAAGAAAACTTCCTATCAGGCTGGTGCCTGCATTTTCCTTGGGTTTAGGAGGCACGGCTGTGTGATTTGCCCCTGGGAGCCCTCCATTTACAGGAGAACTGGGAGAGCTTGTGTCCCGAGGCAGTGCTGAAATGAGGATCTTCTCCTGGATGAGCTACAAAGCAGCTTACTCCAGATGAGCCAGGAGGAGTTGAGTGGAAGCACAGCT
Source organism: Semnornis frantzii (assembly GCA_013399775.1). Classification (NCBI taxonomy): domain Eukaryota; kingdom Metazoa; phylum Chordata; class Aves; order Piciformes; family Ramphastidae; genus Semnornis; species Semnornis frantzii. The sequence continues at coordinate 94,953 of VWYK01075492.1, forward strand.
CAGCTGGAAGTCTCTCTTAGCATCTATTACAACAGCAGGGTTATCTTTGCTACTGAAAGGAGATGTTACTGTGAGCTACGACAAACTCATTGAGTTTTACAACAACACTGGAAAACTAACTGCAATGAATTTAGAAAGGATGCTCAGGGAATGCTAAGCCAGTCCCTTTCTGCCTTTAGTTTTGCACCACTCATTAAGTCTTTCAGCAGGGCATGAAACTCGGGCAGTGTGCACGTGCGCGTACAAACACATGTGCAGGAGGGTTTTTTGGTAGGGCTGCTCACAAGGCTATGGTCATTGCAAAGTGCTTTATTTTGGTGAAGAATAGGGAACACAGAGTTGATTGCAAGTAAAAGAGGGGACAGGAGGCTCCACTGGTATTTACCGAATTCATCAAAGAATAGCATCAATAGCATGTGAAATCCTCAGCATTTTGTAGCCAATCAGCCCACTAATGACAAAAACACACATGTGGCCAAAGCAGTGATTGCACCTCAAGTTTCTTGGCTTCAAAACTGCCACTCAAGCTACGGAAGAAAGAGTTGTACTTAGCAGAAATGCTACAGCTCCCAAATCTCTGAGCCAGGGGCAAGCCCTTTACTTGACAAAAGGTTACTAGAATGGTTCAGTGCAATTAAGGGGTAGCTCTATGCTGACAGACTTTAGAGAAAGCATGGCGAGGGTTCTGCTAGGCTCAAAGTCACACCAAGGGAGCTATTCAGGTGCCTGCACATAGGTGTCATAGACAGTGCATGGGGTTTGGAGATGCCTGCCAATGGTGGGTGAATGTGGTACAGAAATACTGCAAACCCATGGCACTTCTGTAGCAGTCTTAGGCAAGATGGGATACCTAAAGACCTTTTAAATGTCACTGTCTCACAGCCTATATTCCTCCCCAGGTAACTCAAAACTGGTGCAGGAAGCTACATGTCCACAACAGGCAATCCTCAAGGGTGCAGAAAAACACTGTCAAGGATGTGTTTTCCCCTTGACACATCCCCTTCAAGACAGCTCTCCAGAGGGGAAAGCAGACTGGTGTCTAACCTTCAGCTGATACCATCCAACTGCCCCCAAAATTGATTTCATCCCTTTCACAATGTCTTTTTCAAAGGGAAACGGAGGACCTTGTTGTTATTTATTATGAACACAGCTAGATCTTCAGAGATTTCCTTAATTAGCATCATTAGACACACAGCTTAATCTCAAAATCCTGGGCTTGTCAGCATGGCGAATTAAAACTTTGCTTTTTGTCTCTTCTATATGCCACGTTGCAGAGTGTGTGAAGTAAAACTGGGGGTCTCCTGACAGTTTCAGAGAGTGTGGGAATCTGTCTTTAATCTTTGATAACTAGAGCAGCATATGCAGAGTGGATGAATAAGAAGGGTCAGCTCTGTGCCAGAGAGAGAAACCAAGGGTCATTGCATTTAAAAGAAGACCTATCTTTTTGCACACCAGATGAGCTCGTGCCTGATGCCTCTTTCGCCCCCAGCAAGAGATTTCTCAAAACCCTCCAGGAACAACAGAGGAAAAAAAACCAAACTTGCTCCAGCTAATGAACACTGAATTCTAGCAGAAAGAAACCCTACAGAAGTATCTGTGACATCCACATTAATAGCAAATGAGTTAGTTGTGATTGATGCTATTCCAGTGAACACCAAAGGAATTAATAATGATTAGGGCCATTATTTTAAAGCATTACCCCACCAAAAAACCCAAAGGGAAAACAATTAGATGTCTTCAGCGGTTATCTTTCACAGTATACTTACTGAAGTGATCAGACACGATATTGTGCCTATTAATCAACAAAATGATGGAAAATAGGTAACTCGTGTACATCCATGAGATAGTCCTGAGAAGCACATACCTTATTTGCTGCTCTGCTTATGAGTCTGCTGCTGGCACAGAGAAATATGTTGTTGGCTAAAACAAAAAATATTTTTATAGCAGTAGCAGATGCCTCATAAGTTTGGAAAAAGGTCGGAGAACCATTCATTAAAATAAAGAGAAGAAATAAAACCACACGAGCTTAGAGGTAGATTTTGCCTTCACAGATCATATGACTCTGCTTAATCCCACTGGGTCTAGGGGAAAGAAACCAACAGTAGATCTTTCCAGTGAATGATTTTGGGGCCTTTTAGGTCTTGTTCTCCAAGACCAGTAAGATCAGTTCTTCGCCAGTAATGAAAGATTGCAGTGAGCCTTATCACTGTATCACAGATGAGGAAACTGAGGCTCTGAGATACCATGAGGTTTTCCTGAGGTCAGACACTAATCAGTACAGAGCCAGAGGGAAATCCTGATTTTTGGCACTCTACATTAACCACTGAGTTAATAATCTCTCTTTTGTTCATCTCTGGTGCCTTGATTCACTTCCATCATCAACAGGTCATGACCCACAGTCATTGCTCATCTGTGTCATGGTCTCGTAATGCAGAAAGAGTTTTTAGAAATTCATCTGAGCCTAAGAGATGGGTTCAAAAAACAGATGCCAGCTGGAAGAGGACTGTGGGGTGCAATCCCTCCCCCATGTGCAGAAGACATGGTATTTCCATCTGTGCAATTCTTGCACTGGCAGCAGGCCGGCACCAGCTGCTGTGAAAGGGAAGCAATGCATTCCTGTGCCCAGTAGCACCCATGGGCGCAGGCTCATATCCAGCTGAAGCCTAGCTGGAGTTAATAATTCTTATGATTCAGACACCTTCAGAGTGGGCTGGTTGACCAGGACTGATTGGAACAAAAGATGGTGGGAATGTGGAATTGGCCGGTAACACAGGCAGGGACAGGTGAGATTTCACTATATCTAAAGCCACAACATGCCAACATCTCTTCACTTCCAGGCAGTAGCTGTTATGTCCACCATATCCACGATGTAGCTGAAGAAAAGAAAGGAGCTGAGTTTGAGCACAAGTCAATGACAAAACAGCACTGAAGTCTCAGGACTGTTTTATTTTCCAAGTTAAATTTCAGCCATAATTAAACTCTCCCAGACCGCATATACTTGGCTTCCATTTTCCTTTTTGAAAAGAGATTTGAATTTCCCAGCCAATTCTCTGTACCCCTCAGTCACAACTTTGATGATTAATGTCCCCAAGCTGGGCTGAAAATCCCAATAGGAGCCTGTAATCAAATTCCTCATTGATTCCCGTGATACAGGATCAGAAGCACAATGATGAAGCAATCCTAATTTTGCAGCCAAAGCCAAATGCCAATTAGATCCTCAGCAGGTGTAAACCGAGCTGGCATTGTTCTCCCTGGAAGAGATAATGCTGATTTACACCCAGATGAAGATCTGCCTTGCCAGTCTTTCCTGTGCTGTAACCCTGAACTCCTGCTCCCTTGGTGGCCAGTGGCCCATATGGAGGTGGGTGAAAGTGTTTTTCCATGACTGCAGGTATCCCTGTCTTTGGAGTAAACGTGGAAGCATCTGCCTTCTCTGTCTTTCTTAGTGGAACTAGGCATAGTTGTTTCAAAAGTCCTACTAAGCTGCATGGAACCACCAAAATTGTGCACTTGCAGCCCAGAAAGCCAAGCAGATCCTGGGCTGCATCAGGAGAAGTGTGGCCAGCAAGTCGAGGGAGGTGATTTTCCGCCTCTACTCCACTCTTGTGAGACCCCACCTGGAGTACTGCATCCAGTTCTGGAGCCCATACTACAAGAGGGATGTGGATATGCTGGAGTGTGTCCAGAGAAGGCCCACAAGGATACTCAAAGGGCTGGAGGACCTCTGCTATGAGGACAGACTGAAAGAGTTGGGGCTGTTCAGTCTGGAGAAGAGGAGGCTCTGAGGTGACCTTATTATGGACTTCCAGTATCGAAAGGGGGCCTGCAAAAAAGCTGGAGAGGGACTTTTTAGGCTATCATGTAGTGACAGGACTAGGGGGGATGGAGTAAAGCTGGAAATGGGGAGATTCAGACTGGATGTGAGGAGGAAGTTCTTCAGCATGAGAGTAGTGAGAGCCTGGAATGGGATGCCCAGGGCGGTGGTTGAAGCCCCATCCGTGAAGGTGTTTAAGGCCAGGCTGGATGAGGCTCTAGCCAGCCTGATCTAGGGTATGGCGTCCCCACCCATGGCAGGGGAGTTGGAACTAGACGATCCTTGAGGTCCCTTCCAACCCTGACTGATTGTATGATTCTATGAAAATTCAGCAGTGGAAATACATCTGTCCATACCTGCCCTAGTTAACAGCCTGAGCAACTGCCCTGCCCTGGAATTCTTTGAGAGGATGGCACGGGTTGAGTTCCTACACCCTTCTGCCTTAGGGAACCCTCTTCTGGTTCATGGCAGCAGCACTGGCTCTTCACAACTTCCAGAGCATCATGGCACAGCCCTGCAATGCAGGACCACTTGCTCCACCTCCCCTGGCTGCTCATCGGTTGTCACTTAGCCCTTTCTTTCCACATCCAGGCTTAGCGTTGCTTTGAGAGACAAAATCCTTGTGATTCCACAACCACAGAAATCAAAGCAGGGAAATAAAATAAAACCTTAGAATCTGTTTCCAGAAAAGAAAGGGTAGCTGTGTAAGGCTTTGAGGAGCCACACACTCATCTCGAGCAGGCGATGCTGAGCCCCAGTAAGCACCTCTGCAGTGGTGTGCTGCCCGCTCTGGAGGCAGCAGTGCCAACAAGGGGTTAGCCTGCACCCTTACAGGAACATTGCAGATTGCAGAAGCAAACCAGAATATATTCAGGGAATTAATTGTATGGAAAATTATCCAGGCTATTAAAAGCCACACAAACATGCTGAATATCATGCATTTTAAGCATACACAGAAAAACATCATTTTGAAGGGGATTATTGTTTAAATAGGCAATAGGGGTTCTAGCAGATAAGCTTCTCGCTCCTGTCTTCTCTTATTGTCTGGAGTACATTATCTCCACCATAATATTCTCAGCTCTCTCCAGGAGTATTGTCAGAGTGAAATGCTATTTTAAAAGTATATGTTTATGTTTCAATAGACTTTATAATAGCAAACACATCTGCCTCAGACACAGTAAGTGAGAGGGGGAAAACAGAGAAGGAAAATCAGAGAAAGAGGTTGCAGCTTCCCCAGTGTTGAGTATAATAGGAATAAATGTTACCCAGCAAAAGATACTCTGGGTTCAGTTTGGTTTTGATTCCCTGGATCTGGAGGAGAATCAGCTAATGTGTATTTGACAATGCGACAAGAAGCCACCAGCACAAGTCTCTTGGACAACAAGAAGTATTTGCAGGGCTCCAGCCCCACTCAAGTGTTCATTAGCACACCAGTTCAACAGTCAGGTTGCTGAATTTTCAAGCCTGAGTTTACAAGTCAGGAAAACAGCCCCTAGCAAGGCCAAGTCATCACAGGCTCCCAGCAATCTGCTCTCGCTCGGGGAAGAATTTGGCTGACCCTGATCCTGCATCTTGTGCTTGCACAAAGGCCTGGAGGCAACCTGCTGGGATGTCCCTGTGTCCACGCACACATGTAGATGTGTCCAGCTAGTCTGTGGCATTTATACATGGGAAAGGGGCAGAAACTACCCCTGAGCCTGTAATTCACTTTCAAAACTGTCAGACATCATTACAATGTATTTCTCAAAGATATGCTGTATAGAGCGAATTTCTAACAAGCTTCCATGTGATTTTCATCTCTCGAGTGAGAGAAACCTGATAAAGATATAGATCCCTTCTCACATCTTGGCATAAAATCATATCTTATTGGTTTAGATCATTCTGTGTCTTTATTTTTTTTTTTATAGTACTAGTGTTTTCTAGTTCCAGCAGAAAATACAAACACTCAAGAGATCTCATTTTTCTGCTAAATGGATTTTCATTCCACATGAGTTATCTCTCTCTAGATATAAACATACACACAGAGATATACCATGTACACCTCCTCACATTAAATGCCAAAGACACCATTAAATGCAATGTTAAAATACAAATTCTCCAGGCTCATGCTCAAAAACCTCCTCTTTTAAGCATTTACAATTTGAAAGATACTTAAATAGGCGTTCTTCAAACTTGAGTCAATTTTAGCCTCTCTAGCAAAAGCCCATGAAGCAAGCCAAATAATAATTTTCAGGGGGGAGCTATTCTGGGAACAATGCACGTGTAACATTTCCATTGTTACATATGGGACGAGTGTGTTCTCTGCTCACACTCACCTAACTTAAATAGGTCAGCGGAACGGAAGCAGATTCTCAGTAACTATAAGAAAATATTAATCCAAAGATAGAAGGTCTCACTTCCTCTCTGAGAAAAAAGAGAGAATCTACAAAGGACGGTCTGAATATTGAATTTATGGCAAGCTTTTTCTTATGGACTTGGAGCCAAAAATCTGCTGTCAGTTACGTTAGTATAGATCTGGAGCAGCCCCACTATCATCATTAGAGTTACAGGCCAAATATGTAATGAAAATGAGTATTTTGGGCTTGCCGAAAGTCTTAAATGTATGTCCTCCTTTGGGCCATGCTGAAAGCCTAGATAAGTGGCCTGGATTTCAGCACACCCTTCACCAACATTTCCTGTCAGTTGCCTGTTATTATTACACCTACCAACAGTATGTGTATAGATTTGTACTGTGTAATCAAGCATTATTTGACCTCTAGTTCTGGGAGTAAAGAGGAAGTCAACCCATTGACTTTTTATGTCTTTGATGCTAAACTCTACAGACAAAATACTGTTCAGAAGAGCCTGATAGATGGCTGGATAAAATATCCAGAGAGATCTTAATGCATTCATTTGCCCTTCCTTTAAGATATGGCTGTCAAAGGAGATTGTATCACCAACAGTGCTGGCAAGATTCAGGATGACCTGGGAGTTTTAGGTGGCAAGGTCCAGAGGAAGATTATCTGTATTTTGAAAAAGGACATTGTGTTACTACTGACTTCTTGCTTCTTGCTCTTCCCCACATCTTCCCAATTTATAGTGGATTGAGCATTTACAATTTCTGGTTTCACTAAAAAACGTAATCTTGGATACAAGACAGATTAAGTCTTCTTATAATGCTTACCAGCTCTTTACTCCCTCTCTTACAAATCCCCAGTACCCAAGCTGGTGAGATTCCACTAAGAGGAAGGGGAAAAAAAAAAAAAAAAAAAAAAATTAT
>VWYK01075495.1:0-15855 GCA_013399775.1 Semnornis frantzii
TTTAAAAGCCTTTCCTCACCACATAACAACATTTATTTCCCATGTAGGCAGAGACCACGGTTCAAGAATTTGTAATGGTTCACTCAGGAACAGCATAAACAATCACCTCCATATGTTAGGATTATTTTCACCACTGAGGTTTCCCAAAACAAAAAAAAACAAAACAAAACAACAACAACAACAAAAAAAAAAAACAACACAAAAAAAACCCCAAGAAACAACAACCAAAAAACACACAAAAAAATTTTTACATTCCATGTCTCCAGACAGTCCCCCTCTTTTTGCATGTGTTCCCAATCCCTGAATCCTTTTCTCCACATAAACAGCTATTTCCAAGATGTCCTCAACTTCTCAATTCCAGTTTTTTTTCCTAACTTACTTTCTCATTTTTAGTCAGTGCTTACAGATCCATGAAAGAAAAATTCTTGCTCATGCCTCAATGCAAATAGAGCACTGCACCTCAACTTCAATAAAGATGTTTTCTTCCCTTCAGACATCAGCAGTATGGCTAAACTTGACACACAGAAAAGTCAATTAAGCATCTTAATAACATCAGTTGAAGCCACTGCATAAGAAATCACTCACAATTTATTTAAAGTATTTGTACAGCAATTACTCACGAGGCACTGCACTTAGTTGGGATTTCCTGTTCAACTTGATCTGATTACAAGAAGTATTTTATAATCAAGGCAATCTGAAAGCATTTCATAGAAGCAACGAAGTGCACACATGAAATCTAATTTGGGAACCTCAAGAGCTGGAATTGTTAACTGTCTCTTGGACTTGAAATCTTGTCTATAGAGCAGTCATTTGGAAAAAAAGGTTTCTCTATAGACACCATGTTCCTCTCAAGATACTTGCAGTGTAAAAGCTAATTCTGATCCTCTGCCAACAGTAGTAATTATTTTAATTAACTTTCAACATTTCTGTGCTCCAGAGAATGCTGAACTGTTGAGAGACTACAGTGCAAAACTCACCAAAGAACACTGTTGGTCATTGAAACGGAAGAACTACACCACTGGAAATGTAAGGTATCGGTGATTCTGGGAACAGGGTTGACATACCAGATGAGATAGCAAGGACACCTGAAATTTTCCTGTGACTTGTGCTAAGTGTCACTGGGATGCAGGAGTCCACACACTTTTTAGAGATTGTCTGCACTCTCAATCTTCACAACGTGACTACAAATGATGGCGAGGCCGAAAATCTCAAATACCATCAATGTCTGTACTGCAGAAATACAAAGACTAGTTCTATTTGTAACAATTCTGATTAAATCCAAGACAGGAGCATGACACTTGCGGTATGTGCTCCTGAAAGTAAACAAAGTTAAGTGACTATCAGAGCCCAGAAAGGAAAGGTCAGTCAATGTGCTTATGTCATGAAGAACTGCTTGCTGAGGAAGCAATCTGCATTCCGAAGTACTTCCCTTCAACTAAGATAGACCAGGGAAGATGATGACTTTTCTCATTTTGGAGACAGGTGCCCAACAGAATAAAATGGGTATGGGAAAGAAGGGGATAACAGAAATTTAGGAGTTTTAAGCTGTGTTTGAAAACAACTGCTCAGTTTTGCAGCTGCCCTGAAGATGAAGCAGGGTCACAGGCATGAGTTGAGCAGTGTCCTTCATTGAGTTATACTTCAGTCATCTCAGTGTCAGTCATTCACAAACATGTCTCTACTGTTCTGCTCTACATAGCCAGAAACACTTTCTATGTGCCTGTACTTCATCCACATTTCTCTGGCTCACAGGAGGTTAGGGTTTGGAAGGGACCTCCAGAGATCGAGACCAACCCCCCTGCCAGAGCAGGACCATAGAATCTAGTACAGGAACACATCCAGACAGGTCTTGAAAGTCTCCAGAGAAGGAGACTCCACAGCCTCTCTGGGGAGCCTGTTCCAGTGCTCTGTGAGCCTTACAGTAAAGAAGTTCTTCCTCATGTTGAGGTGGAACATCCTGTGCAGTAGTTTAAACCCATTGCCCCTTGTCCTCTGGCCTCTTTCAAAACTGCTCTGAAGACTTGGGTAAGAAAAGCCATCAATGGGTGAACCTGTCAGATACTCTGGGAGCACATCCTTCGGTTCAGCTTAATCTAACATGAACACAGCAATTAGGATCACAGACCACCTCTTCAGAGCATTGTCTAGTTGTGTCTTGAAAGCCTCCAAGGATGAAGACTACACAGCTTTTCTGGCCAGCCTGGTCCAGGCCTTGACTGCACTCATGGTGATGGACTTTTAAAATTTTTCTTCCCTTTGGTAGATCAGTTCCTCCTCTGTTTCAGTTCATGGCCACTGTGTCTCATCCTGCCTCTGTGCACCTCCACATAGAGCCCTGCTCTGCCTTCTCAGCAACCTTGCCTCACCCAGGCATGGGACAGATGGACTTTCCAAGGGTGCCACATGAGACCAGCCAACTCACAGGAAGTAAGGACCAGAGGGGATTAGTTTCAGAACTGCCTTCCTGACCTACATCAGCATTGATACATTTGCTAATTACAGGTGTGATTTTATACTTGGATAGACATCACACTGGAATAATGAAAGGCTATCATTTTACACCAGTAGAATTACATTAGTTTAAAATCCTACTAGGATACCCAGTTGAGTTCAGATATATATTCTCCAGACCTGCCTAGCTTACAGGACAGTATGGTTTTTTACTTGCTAGCTTAAAGGACAGTATGTTTTAAAATGGGTTTTGGTCAAAAGCTGATGAATTTGAGCCAGCAGTGTGCCCAGCGTACCCAACAGCATCTTGGCTTGCATCTGAAACAGCATGGCCAGCAGGACTAGGGCAGTGATTGTTTCCCTGTATTGAGCACCGGGGAGGCTACACCTCAAATGTGAGATTCAGTTTTGGGCCTTATGAGGGAAGCAGGGTTGTTTAGCCTAGAGAATGGGAGGCTCAAGGCAGACTTTCTCACTTTCTAAAACCATCTTAAAGGAGGTTGTAGTGAGGTGGATGTTGGTCTCTTCTCCCAAGTGACAGTACAAGAGGAAACAAGTTCAAGTTGTGCCAGGGAAGGTTTAGGTTGCATATTACAAAAAAATTCTTCCCCAAAAGGGTTGTGAAGCACTGAAACACACTCCTCAGGCAAGTGGTGGATTTACCACCCCTGCATGTAATTTAACATATATGTATACACATGTGGCGCTGAGGGATATGTTTTAGTGACCTGGCAGTGCTGGGTTAATAGTTGGGCTTGATGATCTTAAAGGTCTTTTCCAACCTAAACGATCCTATGATTGTAGGAGGTTAAATATTCATGCAGGAAGCTTTAAATAAGTTTAAATAATGCCACTTGTGTGACCTGAAGAGTACTCCAGCAAGAAGAGGCTGTGCTTTGATGAAAGGAAAAAACCCCTACCACCACATTTTTGCTTCAATCCAAATAATAAATATTCTTCACGCTATAAATACCAGCTCCTCTGTTCCAGTACAAACCACTTTTGCACTAACTCTCCCAGCAAATGAGCATATTATTTACAAAGTATAGCTTGTTCTGAGCTTTGTGGAAGACACAAAGAAGATCGCAAGTAAATTCATGCTGAACAGTTCTGCCCCAGCATTGCTCCCAGCTGGGCAACCCTTGCAGTAACTTAAGGCAGACAAGATTTTGAGGCACTCGCTGACTCTTCAACTATTGTTTAATTCCTTCTAAAGCAGTCCTAAAAGGAACAGTGTTTAAAAAAGACACGGCTTGCTGTGCCACGCCAACGCTTCCCGAAGCACCGCCACTTCCTAGCACAGCCAAGGCTTAGATCAGAGGCTTGCAAACCCGCAGATGCATTGCCAAGGGAGATGGCCGCAAGCACTGTGAAAGCAGCACTGGTAGCTGGAAGTGTGGCACTTCAGTCTCAAAGCACCGCCAGCACAGGAGGATCATAGAAACACTAGCAAGTGTGACTGGCTCCATACAGCCCCCACCTAAGGCTGGTAAAGTGCCATGAGACCCTCTCTGTACTTGCAAGAACTGTTGTCAGCAGAAACCTAGGTGAGAGCTTGCTCCGTGAGTCTGAGAAGCAGGCATCTGCTTCACACAGACCATACTCATACACCGCAGAAAGGAATAGAAAGCCCAAATCAATCTATAAAAGGTGCAAAATTCAAACTGGGCACACAGTACCAGTTACAAGGAGAAACACAACAGTAACAGCTGGATGCTTCCAAGACTGCAGACTCAGTGCCCTCCTATTCACTGAGTTTCACATAATACCACTTCAAAACAAGCTTTCTTCTACAAGTAAAATGGGCAGAATTTCAGCAGTACTGTTTCCAGATAATACTTTTCCTTCCTTTTTGGAAGGTTTAAATGAGGAAAAAAAAATAAAAAAAAAATCTGTTTTCTTTGTGTTTAGATCAATACTGGAGATCCAGCACAGGCCAGGGAAATCCTGTTATTTTCTGATTTCCAAACGACTATCCTCAAATTGGACAAGAAACAAAAGACTGATTATCTTGCCCATTTGCATCATTTAGCTACTGCTGATTCCTGGAAAGTCTCCAGTGCTCAATGTCACCTCTCAGATCTGGAGCATTCAATATGATATGATTTATTATGTGGACTGAATGCAGAGTGGCATGATTTCTCATTTTTCCAGTTTAAAGGATATAGCTTTTATATCTTATGCTGACTTAAATCTTTTTCTTCACCCCCAAGTTTCCCCCATAGTTCCATTTACAAAACAAACCACAGCAATACTTATGCAATTAGATTATAAAGGATCATACTACATTACAGTTGGTATCTGTATCTAATTTCTATGGCATCTCTTACAGTAGCATCAAAGAATCAGGCAGCTTTCCTTCCCTCATTTGCCCCCCCCCCCCCCTTTCCTTTCTGTGGTTAATTTTACCATATTTTATCTTTATTCAATAAAATACATGTACACATTTGAATTAGTAACACTCTAGGAAATGCATCTGTTCAATTGCTAATATTGCCACAAACACAAAAGGAGCAGAGCAAGTGCAGCTTATCACAAAATCTCAACATGGTCTGCTTGTTCCTGATCAGAATATACAGCCATGCAGACACAGAAGCCTCTTTAGTCCACTCAGATTTCAGTCGTATGCTCTAACTAATCTCATTTCTGCAGAAGAGCAATTAAGCAGAGCACCCACAGCTACCAAAAATATGGCCTGACAGTCAGCTCTGCAGGCCACAGAAACACAGATACAAACACCACAGAATCACAGAACGGTGGGCACTGGAAGGGACCTCTGGTGATCACCTACTCCAATCACCCTGCTAAAGCAGGCTCAACTACAGCAGGTTGCACAGCACTGCATGAAGTTGAGTTTTCAAAGTCTCCAGAGAAGGATTCTCCACTACAGCTCTAGACAGCCTCTTCTAGCGCTCTGTCACCCACCAAGTGAGGCTCTCCCTCATCTTCAGGTGGAATCTCCTGGGTTCCCACTGCCCCTTGTCCTTTTGCTGGGTGCCACTGAAGAGAGTCTGATCCCACCCTCCTGACCCTCATTCTTTAAATATTGATAAGCATTGACAAGATCTTTTTTCAGCGTTCTCCAGGCTAAACAGCCCCTGGTGTGTCAGCCTTTCCTTGTCACAGAGATGCTCCTGTACTCTCATCTTTGGACCCCTTCACTGGACTCTCTCCAGTAGTTCCTTGTCTCTCTTGAACTGGGGAAGCTCAGAGCTGAACACAGGACTCCACATGTGGCCTCACTAGGACAGATTAGAGGGGAAGAACCACTCTCAACCTGCTTGGCCACACCCTCCCTAATGTATCTCAGGATACTGTTGGCCTTGACCAGCAGGCCACATTGCTGGGTCATAGTAAACTTCTTGTCCACCAGCACTTCCAGGCCTTGTTCCAGAGAACTGCTTTGCAGTGGGTTGACTTTCCAATGGTAAGCCCCTACTATATCATTCTCACACTCCAGTTTCATCTGTGGAGTATCAAGTGGCAGTGAAAAACAATGTGGAAGCAAAGCTGGTGTGGTATTTTAAGTTTATTTGCTCAAAATGGTAACAGCTGTTTACCGCTCAGGGTATTTTTCTGAGCTACAGAAAGAAATGCTTCATTCTTGCCTCCCAAGACTGTCTGCAGGCCAAACTCATCGTGAGAGCACCGCAACAGTGCTCCAAAAACAGTGCTTGCAATGGTGTTGCAAAAAGCATCTGCAAGTGAACACTGGAAAACAGGCTTCTGAAACTGTATGCTCAGATTTTGCACATTTAAGGTTACTCATGAGTGGGAGCATTGTGGGAGGTGGAATTAAAGCACAAGAATGTTAATTACTCATTATAACCTAAAAAAAGCTACTTTCATTGAGCAAACCCAGGCTTTCAGAAAGTACTGAGGACTCAACCTTTGCACGTATGTGGTGAAAGTTCAACCCCATTCCAAGCCATATTTTGCAGCTTATTCCTCCAGCCCTTCCCACTTAGGTGGGCAATTGACAGTTTTCCACCACTGCACATTAAGTTTAGTAGTTGTTTTGGCTATATATATTGGTTTGCATGTTCATTTTTTTGCCAAGACTGAACACAAAGTTCCCAAATGTAGGGCTATGTAGGGAGACGAGGTGGACGGTGAAATACTGTGTCCACTTCTGGGCTCCTCAGTTCAAGAAGGACTGGGAACTGCTTTGAAAGAGTCCAGCACAGAGCCACATAAGTGATTAAGGGAGTGGAACATCTCCTTTAGGAGGAAAGGATGAGGGAGTTGGGTCTCTTTAGCTTGGAGAAGATGAGACTGAGAGGTGACCTCACCAATGTTCATAAATATGTGAAGGGCAAGTGTCAGGAGGATGCATCCAGGCTCTTCTCAGTGGTGTCCAATGATAGGGCAAGGGGTAATGAGTGCAGAATGGAGCAGAGGAGGTTCCACATGAATCTAAGGAAAACCTCTTTCACTGTGAGGGTCACAAAACACTAGAATAGGCTACCCAGAGAGGTTGTGGAATTTCCTTCTCTGGAGACATTCAAAACCCTCCTGGACACATTCTTATGTGACCTACTCTAGGTGATTCTGCTTTGACAGGGGGGCTGGACAGTCTGATGATCTGGTCCAATGATCTCTGGAGGTCTCTTCCAACCCCTACCATTCTGTGATTCTGTGATCACAGAACTTGAAACTTGTGAACTGCTTCAAGAATTGAGACAATTGTCTCTCCTGCCCTGAACTCCATGGCAGCAGCAAAGTACTTAGAATGAAGAGGAGAAAGAAGGTTCAAAGATATCTTGGGTCAGCAGATTCATTAGCAACACAATTCTTCAAGAACTTTTTTTTCTGAGCATGTTGGAGAATACTTGCATAAACATTACAACATCCTGCCACAGTGTTCTACCTAAAAGATCACTTTAAATACACCTGTAAGTCTCTCAATAAACAAGGATTGCTCAGGCCAACTGCCTTCACAGTATCTAGCAATCCCATGTTGCTTCACTTGTTTTATGAAAAGTTAGCAATTCTCTCATTTGATTCCCCCCAGGTCTTGCTCAATGCATGCAGGATAAGGACAGCAGAAACAGGGTGCCCTTCTTGGGTCCCCCAATATCCCATCAAAAAACAGCACCTGGCCAGCCCACTCCACTCACCCTCCCTTTCCACACAGAAACAAAAACAGAAGAAGGGAAAAATTAAATATCACTTTAAGACCAAAAAAAGCCCCTCAAAATACAAGGCACAGTAACAGGAATAAACAAAGACAACTGCCAGCAAGAGTGAGTCTGTCAAAAGACCACAGCAATACTTTACAGTAGTTCCACAGTACCTCTGAAGTCTTAGTGTGCCATTACATCTCTGTAGAAGCAAAAAGGTTCCAGAGCCACAACTGCCAAGACTAAAGCTCCTTCTCTTCCTCCTTCCTAAATAACATAGCCCAAATCCACAGCAACAGTCTCAGCTGGTGAATCCTAAAAATAAATACTGCTAGGACAGGGAGGATTTACAGTTCTCCACTCAGGTGATGCCTAGCACCATTAACTAGATACATTGCACCTGCCCTCTGACACCTACTCCAAAACCTGAGTGACCTGCTCCTTTGCCTCTGTGGTAGGTTGGGAACTCCACTCCTACCCCCCACCCCCAAATCAGAATTTACCACACCAGCTCAGACAGCTTGGAAGCAAGGTAAAGCTATATTTTACAGCAAACCTAAATGTACAAGCAGAGATACACAATATATTTACCTGTATTTACAATTATATGCAATTTATAAATAATACAGAAATCCAATCTTCCCCCTCCCTAGACAAAGAAAGCCCAGAGGGGGCCAAAACCTCCTTCTCTCTCCCCAGATAGAAAACAACCAGCAAAGCTCACATCTTATCTTGTCAGTCAAGGTTGGTGGAGAAGGTTAGAGGGATAAGCAAAGGAACAGCAAACAGATCCAGTGCCCAAGAGCCAAGAAGAGAAAATTATTTATACATTGGCTTTTTATACCTCTTAGCAAACCAATGAATGCTACAGACTTTGTCATTGTTATTCCTTTACAACTAATGCCCTGCTCACTCAGATCCTGTAACAATTACTCTTATTAGAATACTCCAATAAGCCTTAAACAACTGCAGCCTCTCTTGGTCAGCCTCTTTATAGAATCCTAGAATTGCTTCAGTTGGAAAAGACCTCTAAAATCATCAAGACCAACCATTACCTAATTCTAGCAAGGCTGGTCCTAAGCGGTGTCCCTTAGCACCACATCAATGTGTGTTTTAAACAGCTCCAGGGATGGGGATTCAATCACCTCCCTGGGGAGCCTGTTTCAGTGTTTGATGACTCTTTCTGCAAAGAAGGTTCTTCTAGTAAACAACCTAAACCTTCCCTGGTGTAACTTGAGGCCATTTTCTCTTGTGCTATAACTTGTTACTAGGGAGAAGAAACTGACATCATCCACCTTGCTACAACCTTCTTTCTTCATGTCTTTGCTCCAAACATCTGCACCATAAGCATGGTCTTATAGAGACAGAGAAAATATGATATGGTCACATTGTATTAAAAAAATAGGAAAAATATATTTACTTCTCACAAGTGATCATACCTTTATGATAATCTGAAAAAATTTTAATTTGGGGAGATTGGTGCTTGTACTAACAGCTCTAGACTGATTATTTTTTCATTTCACTTGAAAGCATTCTTAAAAATCAGACAAATTCAGGAAAATAAAAAAAAATCAGCAATTGGTTTTCTCTTTATCATATTTTAAACCAAGTTTTCAATCTGTGTAATTACAAATGACATAAATTACAAGTTTGCTTAAGTCAAGGTTCATTTTCAGAGATGTATGCAATCAAATTTAGATGTAATTAAAGAGCTTTTTTTTTTTGTGTCAGAGAGAAATACCTTAAAATTTAGGATGAAATGACAACTTTCAATGGGAAAAAAAACAAACATGACAGTGTTTGAGCCTCCAACTTTTCCCTAATGAAAGTTATATTACATGATCTTACATTTAGACAGAGCCAACTGTGTTTTTCTCTGGCACTTTCAATGTCATTCACATGATGTTTTACTACTTCCATGTTCACAGAATCATAGAATGGTAAGGTTGGAAGGGCCCTCAAGGATCATCCAGTCCCACCCCCCTGCTATAGACAGGGACCCCTGCCACTAGAACAAGTTGCTCAAGGCCGCATCCAACCTGGCCCTGAACACCTCCAGGGAGGGAGCAGCCACAACCTCCATGGGCAACCTGTGCCAGTGTCTCACCACCCTCACTGGAAAGAGCTTCCTCCTAACATCCAGTCTAAATCTCCCTTCTGCCAGTCTAAACCCACTGCCCCTCGTCCTCTCATTGCAAGACCTTGTAAATAGTCCCTCCCCAGCCTTCCTGTAGGCCCCTTCAGATACTGGAACTGTTCATTAAGGAACACAGAGAACCCTTCATTCTCTGAGGACAGGCAGGTTGGTGTTTCTGCTTCAGTATTTTGGCTCAAACAATCATTTACCTTTCAGTAATTCTCATGTTGTAGATGGTTCCTTCTGTATTTCTGGAGGACCTCAAAGTATCAAAAGACTGGTCCCATCACAGCTATAGTAGTGTTCCAATGTGCTTGGTTTGTTTTAGAACAGCTCAACCTCCCACTACAAGGACAGCCCTTGGGGTTGCTCTCAAGCTCTTCAGAAAAGGCAGCACAAATACTTGTCATGGTATCCATCACCCAACTGATGAACAAGGAATGCATGGAAATCCTCTCTCAACTATTCATCTCTATTCAACAGCAGTCTAAGTACATCACACTAATGAAGAGGTGGAAACCACCAATAATTCTAAAGTGTTAGTGGACACAGAGAGAAAAACTCGAGTGGTTCTTCCTTTTTGCAGTTCAGCTCCAATGTATATGCCCATCTTTTGGGGGTAATTTCTGTGTCCCAAAAAGCAGTCTCCCTGTGCATGTAACAAATGCGGTGGATGAAAAGCTGGACATGAGTTGACAACACTCTCTCAGCCCAGAAGGTCAAATATGTCCTTGGCTGCATCAAAAGAAGCATGACCAGTAGGTCAAGGGAGGGGATTATCCCCTTCTACCCCACTGTGGCAAGTCCTCACCTCTACTGCTGCGTCCAACTCTGGAGTCCTCAGGCAGGAAAGACATGGAACTGTTGGAGTGGGTCCAGAGGAGCCCACAAAAATGATCACAGGGCTGGAACACCTACAAAGAAAGGCTGAGAGTTGCCCAGAGAGGTGGTAGAGGACCCATCCTTGGATATGTTCAAGGTGAGGTTAGATGGGGCTCTGAGGAACCTGAAGACATCCTTGCTGACTGCAGGGGTGTTGGACCAGATGACCTTGCAATCCAAAACATTCCATGATTCTCTGAATTCGCTATAGCTAATGCTATAGGAGATCCTGCTAGAGGGCAGCATGCACACGCTCCTAAAAGCAGGCAAGAAAAGGCTATGGAAAAGGTAAAAATTTGATCGGAGCTTTTTTTAGTTTTTAATCACCAGGATTAGTCACCTGAAGATTGCACCATGAATACAAACTGTCTCTTCATGATACACCATGTGCTTCGGGGCTGTATTAAGACCCTGGATGCAGTAGATCAGCACGAGAATCCAAGATGAGCAGATAAACACAGAAAGTAAGAGAGATGATAGCAGCCAGCATTCACAGAACATGACTTTAGACCGAGCAATTTTTGCCACAGTTCGCAAAAAAAATTAACTCTCAAGGGTAGAGGAAGAGAAGATGAAAAAATTGAGTGTCAAAAAATAACCCCATCATGAAATAAACCAAAGAGAAATCACCAAGAATCTCACTTTACAAAACACTTTGATTTTTTCCTAATTTGTTTAAGTTTCTCAAATATCCCAAGTAAACAACTTTCACCGTAAAAATAGTCTGAGAGCTACTTACCAATGCAATTTTGGTTTTTTGTAGTGCTTCTCTGCTCCCTGGCTGAAATGCTTTATAAAATCAGCTAGGTCTGCAGACCTTCTTACAGACAAAACATCACTTCTGTCACAGCTCGTGAGAAAACAAAAGGGCTCCTGAATACTCTTGCAGGGTTCTGGCTCCTGTTTTCAAGAGGATGCTATACTTGTTCTGTTCTAGATCCAACCCTGTTTCCCAAATACTCTTCTGATTGTCAGACCCCATCTGGAGTACTGTGTACAGTTCTGGAGCCCCCAGCACACAAAGGACATGGAACTGTTGGAGCGGGTCCAGAGGAGGCCACCAAGATGATCAGAGGGCTGGAGCAGCTCTCTATGAGGACAGGTTGAGAGAGTTGGGGATCTTCAGCCTGGAGAAGAGAAGGCTTCCAGGACACTTTATAGTAGCCTTCCAGTATCTGAAGGGGACTATAGGAAGGCTGGGGAGGGACTATTGACAAGGTCTTGCAATGACAGGACGAGGGGTAATGGGTTTGAACTGGCAGAGGGGAGATTTAGACTGGGCGTTAGTAGGAAGTTCTTTACAGTGAGGGTGGTGAGGCATTGGCACAGGTTGCCCAGGGAGGTTGTGGCTGCTCCCTCCCTGGAGGTGTTCCAGGCCAGGCTGGATGAGGCCTTGAGCAACTTGTTCTAGTGGCAGGTGTCCCTGTCTATAGCAGGGGGTTGGAACTGGATGATCCTTGAGGTCCCTTCCAACCTTACCATTCTATGATTCTATGGTGATCCATACAGTTCCACACACAGAATTCTTTTTTCCCTCAAATAAGTGAATAGAGACAGCTGTGCTGGGAAGCAAATCTTCTATTTCCAGCAAGTCTGGGATATTGAAGCCAAAGTCAATTCTCCACATTTTATGCAATAACATTGCTCAAGTTGTTTACCTGAAGCAATTAGAGCTGTTAGGTAAACTGCTTGGTCTTTTCAGAAGAGTGATGGAACAGACATTGTGAAGTTGCAAAGTACTGAAGAAATACTATTTCCAAAATGATGGAGACTCTGCAACAGCCTGTCCAGAGAAGTTGTGGATGCCTCCTCCCTGCAGGTGCTCCAGGCCAGGCCGGATTAGGCCTTGAGCAGCCAAGTCTAGTTGAGAGGCGTCCCTGCTCATGGCAGAGAGGTTAGAGTAGATGATCTCTAAGGTCCCTTCCAATCTAGGGTATTCTGTGATTCTTTTTTTGGTGTGTAACTGACATGAATAACTAGAACAAGATGGAGGAGAGGAAGATGAGGGGAGACCTCATGGCTCTCTACAACTACCTGAAGGGAGGTTGGAACGAGGAGGGGGCAGCCTCTTCTCCTTGGTGGCAAGCAGCAGGACTAGAAGAAATGGTTTCAAGCTGAACCATGGCAGGTTTAGGGTGGATAGCAGGAAATATTTCTTCACAGGGAGGGTTATCAAACACTGGAATGGTCTGCCCAAGGCAGTGGTAGAGCAACCATCCCTGGAAGTGGTGTTTAAGCAGTATGTAGACCTGGTGCTTAGGGACATGGTTTAGTGTTGACCCTT
Organism: Semnornis frantzii; assembly: GCA_013399775.1. Taxonomy (NCBI): domain Eukaryota; kingdom Metazoa; phylum Chordata; class Aves; order Piciformes; family Ramphastidae; genus Semnornis; species Semnornis frantzii. The sequence continues at coordinate 12,878 of VWYK01075495.1, forward strand.
CAGTGATAGGTCGAGGGTTGGACTGGATGAGCTTTGAGGTATTTTCCAACTGGATGTTTTCTGTGATTCTGTGATACCACTTCAAACATGCCTACAGAGCATGCCAAATAGAGCTTGTAGAGTTAACACTTCAAGCATGACCTCCTTGATCCTGCCAGCCAAGGGGAAGGTCTGGATAGGAGTAGAGGCATGTTAAGGACCAGCAACTGGCACACCAGCTGGTGTCGTATGCACTGCTTTGGCTTTCACAGCCAAGGATCTCTCTTTGAGGAAGAGGACCTAAGAGATGACATCTGTTTGATGCAGAAGGTAAAAGCACATTTGCTAAGAGACTTGTCGATGCAGTGCTGTGGACTTCATGCTAGGTACTTGTGAGGATAGTACTAACAGCTCACAGTTCAGTAAGGGACTGGAGGTAGAGAGGAGTTAAGCACACAAGACAAGGTGAATGGAGCAAAACAGCCCTCAGGAATGATCAAACAGGTTAGGAGGGCAGCTCACATGCTGGTGCACAATAGTACACAGTCTGTATGCCATAGCTCTGCAAAGGATGGATGCAGGCAAATGAATACAGCAAACAAATCCCAACCTCCTGCGGCCTTATTGCATATTCAAAGAGAAAAACTCAATTTTGAAGTATCAAATTGAGTAAGCTGGAAGGAGCACTAGTGCTGTGCTTTTGCAATATATTCAAGTTTGCACTGAGATGTCTTGATCTAGGTTCTCTTAATATGCAGATCTCTGCAGTCAAATATTTCTTTTTCAGTTACTTCCCCAGATTTAATTCACCTTAGCAGTCTTAAAAGTTCATCCTTAAGTTATCTTTTCTCCATTACTCAATAGATTTTTGCCTTCAGCAGAGTGGGCTAACATACATGAATGTGCAAATGCATGCTATCCCCAGCTTCTTATTCAGACTAAGGAGGTGTTCCTTCTGTCTTCATGAATCCATTTCTTTTTTTGTTGTTACAAATTTTAATTAACACACCCGTGGTTTCTGCTTTGGAAACCAAATACCACAACATAAATTCTACCAGAACTTTTGATACATGGTCTAGTGGTAATGAAACACAAACAAAATCTAAGGCCATAAGAAAAAAAAATTTCTCCTGAAGGAATCTGAGTACAGCAAGACCTTAATGAGAGAACTCTGTATTTCTTCCTGGAGAACACAATTCCCTGCACATATTGATGGATTAGTGGGAGTTTATGTATGGTGACAAGTTTGGAAACTAGATTAATAAATTCTCTGCAAAGGGAAAGCTCAGACATCCTCAACATTTTACCATGTCAGTCAGAAAAGAAGCACAGTACCACACTCTACACATAATTCGCACCCTTTTGCTCAAGCCTACGTTGGCAGTTGCAGCAATTTTTTTTTTCCTAGAACTGGAAATTAGCAACTCGGTAGGCTTTCCTGGCAGGTATTATATGAGCTCTGAAATGTCACCTGAGGTTCTTTGGGGTCCTTTGTTCCCTTGGGTACAAATGCAAGTACCTTTTTAAAAGTTATTTTGCCTTTTTTTCCCCCCAAAGGAAGCATGAGAAAAAGGCTTACTCCAAGCAAGCACAGGAGGCAATTCCAAAGCATTAGGAAATGCTTCACTTTTGAGGGTGCCTTTTGGAGCTTTGTGGGTGAAAAAGCAGGAGAAGAAAGGAGATGAGGAACATGCTTACATTTTCAAGCTTAAAAATGACTGATTCAATCGAATATCTAAATTTGGGGATTCTAAGGCATACTGTACAGACATATGTGCTGTCAGATGCAAACTACTCCTACGGCACTAGGAGTTGAATGCAATGCCATATGTTATGCCAAGATTACTGATTTTCATGAGATATGAAAGAAGATTTCCAATTCTAATCTCAATTTTCAATCATTATTTTATTTGGTAGTCCAAACACAATAACGACGGGCTGTATCTTGATCCCATCTCTGAGCACCTGCTGCAGGTACCTTCCTTCTCACCTTCTCCCTCTTCAAGATTCAAGGCGAATAAAAAAGAGAAACCTTGAGACTGAGCAAGCCCCAAGGATTTTGCTAGGCAAGAACACAGAGCTCCTGAATTGGTTTGCTTTCCTACAAGAAAGGTGTGATGGATGGAAGGTCGTAACTTGCGGCTTTTAAAGGAAAGGGTCAGTCTTCATAGTAAAATTTGGACTGTGTTTGCACAGATTATTTCTTGCAAAAGGCAGGGCAATCCTATGAAGGAGCTGGGCTTCCCTGTGCTTTCGCACATTCTGATTCTGGCAACAGGTTGAGAGAGGAATGGAAAAACTGTCAATATTCATCACCCTCATACCTCCCCAGGGATGGGTAAACAGGCGAGCAGCAATGCATGAGAGGTGCATTGGGATGGTCATTTTTTGGTTGCTTTCACTTGAGTAAGCAAAGAGGATACAAAGAAATGCTGAAGCATGTCCAAAGAAGGGCAGCAGAGCTGGTGAGGGGTCTCGAGAAACACAGTGTTTAATTTTGCTTGTAAAGTTTCTAAATTGAATCCATATATTTAAAAACATGTGTTTCACAGAATCATCACAGAATGGTTTGGGTTGGAAGGGACCTTAAAGATCATCTAGTTCCAATGCCCCCACCATGGGCAGGGACGCCGTCCACTAGACCAGGTTACTCATGGTTCTGTCCAACCATGCCTTGAACACCTCCAGGAAGGTGTGCTGGTTTGAGGCTAATTGGAATATTTTAATTAGAAAAAATAGACTGTGAGCTGTGAAAATAAAACAATGGTGATGTCTACTTCATTCATAGGCTTCCTGAGATATATAAAAACAAGGATACAAACATAGATAAGACAGAGAGTCTCTCTCTCTCTCTTTGAGTCAGTGTCTTTTCTCCCCGGGCTTTTGCAGCTGTGTAACCCAACTAATCATCTGCTTCTAACTCGCCTCACCCATCCTCCAAACACATCTTGCANTGAGTCAGTGTCTTTTCTCCCCGGGCTTTTGCAGCTGTGTAACCC
>VWYK01075501.1:172-27641 GCA_013399775.1 Semnornis frantzii
ACCACGAGGGTAGTGGAACACTTGAACAGGTTGAGGCCCCATCCTTGGAGATATTCAAGGTGAGGCTCCATGGGGCTCTAGGCAACCTGATCTAGTTGAGCATTCCCCTGCTGACTGCAGATGGCCTTTGGAGGTCACTTCCAATCCAGACCATTCTATGATTCTCTGATACCAGGTTTGGTTTGCAGCACCTGATGTTCACAACACTTTGGATGATTTTAAAGGTTCTGGGACTTGGTCTCCAGTGCCATACAACATCGTCACAGTAGTACTGGAAAATTTAAAGAGGGTTACATAAGAGAGGGATTGGCATCTACTTACAATAAGTTTCTGTTTAGTGAAATTTTGTTTACAATGAAATTGAATGTTGGAAGGAGGTGTAACCCACTCGACTGTGCAAACATCCCAACATAAAAGCAAAGGTCATAGAATCATAGAATAGTTTGGAGGGGAAAGGACAGGGACATCTGCAACTAGATCAGGTTGCTTAGAATCCCAAACTACCTGATCTGGAGTGGTTCCAGACACTTCTACCACCTCCCTGGGCAATCTGGGCCAGTATCTCCCCTCTCAGTGTAAAAAAAAAAAAATAATTCCTCCTTCTCTCCAGTCTAAATCTCCCTCTTTTAGTTTAAAACCACCACTCTTTCTCCTGTCACAACAGGCCCTGTGAAAAACATTGTCCTCATCTTTCTTCCAGGCCCCTTTAAGGGGCACAAGAAAGCCTCCCCAGAACCTTCTCTTCTCCAGGCTGAGTAACTCAAAAAAAATCCACCTGTCAAAAAAACCTGAAAAACCACTCACAAGTAAACAAATAAAACATACAAAGCAACCAACCAACCCAAAACAAACAACCCCAAACAAACAAACAAAACAACCACATAATCATAGACACTCTAAGTCCCAACTTGAATATAGGATTTACTTTGCTTGTAACTGAGAGCTACAAGTTCAGTAACCAGAATGAAAGAGCACATTAAGTGTGAAGATCTGATTGCCTCTAACTTCCAAACTTTTACTCTCCTGTCATGCCTGCAATGTGATTCCAAGGAAATTCCTCTTAAGTCAGCTTAGTTACACCAGAGTAAATGAGAAGAGAATTAGGTTCATTGTTTGCAACAAAGAGCAGGGAGTAATTACACAACTGTTTCCACACATGGTTATTAAGCCATCAGTAATTCCCAAGTGTACTAAGCATTACAAGTAATGTGGGTAAATGTATTTTTTTCTTGACTTACTGATGGTAATGGAGTTTATATATATATATATATCTATCTCCACCCATATATATATGTACACACACATATATATATTTACACAGTGAAAGGCTCCCACTAACTTTGATGTTCACTAGCCTATGTTGCAAAGAAGCTGCTGAAAAAACATTAGCAAGTGCAATTTCTTAATTATAAGCCATCAATAAGAAAGGCTATTTACTAATTAGCCTTTAATGCTGCTATTTCAGCATAGTCATCTCAGGTTTTACAGCACAACGTTTCAAGTAAGAGCTTTTTTAGGTCAGAAGGAATGACCTGCAGGTGGTCTTGTAAAAGCTTCAGTAGAGGCAATAGGGATTACCATAATTACTTTGCCACTCTACAAGTAGTTAATGGGATTACACCCTAAGGCTATCCACTTGTTCCCAGTGCCCAGTGCAAAGCACAACCTGGGTAAGCACAAATTGTTTAATGATACGCTTCGTAATTTCACCTCCCACACTGCAAAAGGAGCACTAATAAATTTAAACACCCTAAATTAAAGAAATTGAAAATGAAAAAAATCTAAATTCTTCAGCTTCCTGTACCTCCTGTCACGGATGCTGCAGGACTGCTTCAAGCACACACTATTCTTCCTCATTTTCACTGGTGTTAGGTCTGCAAGATGCTTCATCACTCCCTTTGGGGCTTGTAGTTCATATTTTATTTTCTGACTTCCATAAATCTCCATTTTGGGATATCTTTTATTTCTTTTTTTGTGTTTGGACTGAAATGACCTCATTTTTTTCCCCACCATGCTTTATCTCATCCACCCCATTTCTCTTGTTCCTCATCTGTTCATTCAACCTGCTCTAGGTGATCCTGCCTCAGCAGGAGGGTTGGAGTTTCCTTCCAACTCCCACCATTTTATGATCTGAATTTTCATACAACTTGTTCAGTCTCACCTTCATATACTGGTTAGGTGCAACCTCCTTCTCCTAGTTAGGTGCAACCTCGTGGATGTCCAGTCCAAGCCCCCTTACTACAGCAAGGTCACCCACAGCAGGTTGCCCAGGATCACAATGCCAGGTGGGTTTGAAATCTCTCCAGTAAAGGAGACTCCACAACCTCTCTGAGCAGCTCTGGTATGTTCACAGTAAAGATGTTTTTTTCTCAAATTTAGGTGGAACCTCCTGGGTTGCAGGTTGTGTCTGTTGCCCCTTGTACTGTCACTGGACACCACTGAGAGGAATCTCTCCCCATCCTCTTGTCCCCTACCCTTTAGCTATTGATCAGCATTGAGAAGTTTCCCTCTCAAGCTGCTCTTCTCCAGACTAAACAGTCCGAGGCCTCTCAGCCTTTCCTCCTCACAGAAATGTTCCAGGCCCCTCAGCATCTTTGTAGGCTCTGCTGCTCTCCATCTAGTAGTTCTTGCTTTCTTGACGTGGGGAGCCTAGAACTAGACCCAGTACTCCAGATGTGAGTAGAGTACATGTGAGAGAAGTAGATGAGGAGAAGAACCTCACTTGACTTGCTGGTTACACTCATCTTAATGAGCCTCTGGGCACCACTGGCCTTCTTGGCCACATGAGGAACTTGTCCACGAGCATTCCTAGCTCTATGCAGAGCTGCTTTCCAGGTCTCACTTGTATCAGTGCAGAAAGTGATTTCTCTCCAGGTGCTGGACTCTATATTTCCCTTTTTGAACTTTTTGAGGTTCATATTTTGTAGTAAATACATGTATATTTAGACCAGAATCTCCACAAAGAAGATAAATAGACAGCATTAAGTTCATACCTTCACAAAAGAACCTTTAAAACATCTGTAGCAATCATTGTTGCCTCACTTTTTTGTCACTGGTCATATTCAAATTCAAGAGGGAGATAGGATGCAGAACAACTTTATCCATGTCCAGCCCTGACAAGGGCTTGTTGCAACAGTAAAAGAGAGAATGGATTGAAGCTTGAGGAGGGTGAGATTTAAACTGGATGGTGGGTGGTATTCTTTATAGTGAGTGTGGTGAGACACTGGAACAGGTTGCCCAAGGAGGTCATGCATAACCTCTCCCTGAAGGTGTTCAAGGCCAGGTTGGACGAAGCCTTGAGCAACCTGGTCTAGTGGAAGGTGTCCCTGTCCATGGCAGATGAGTTGGAACTGGATGATCCTTAAGGTCCCTTCCAACGCAAACCATTCCATGATTCTATGATCTAATTTTGAAAACTGCAGTTGGAGGAAATACTGAAAACAGCAATCAACAAAGAACTTGTTAATTAGCTGTGGCTACTACTGTCACTCGCTTGTTACAGCTGGACAAATTGTTAAGATTTACACAAACAGAATCTATTTATTGAACCTCTTATTGACTTGAACTGGCCACGGGTGACATTCCTTCCCAATTAGCAACTGCAGGCCCTCATCCCATACACTGAGCATGCAAACACTGGATTTTATGGTGGAATACCTTTGACTATGAGCTCGGCATAGTTGGAGACTCCAACTCCTCCTTCAGTCCGAATCATGCAGCGATAGTTGCCAGCGTCCCTCTTCGTGGCATTTACCACACTGAAGAGAGCCACAAACCGGCGGAAGTTGAACACTTTGATGTCTTTCAAAGGTGCATCCCTTACATAAATGCCCTAGGAGAAAAAAGAGAAAAGATTGTTAGTCATGCTCAAAAAAAGAAAACAAACCATGCTGACAACCAATTCTGTTTCTCTCCGGTTCCTCAAAGGGGCAGGCAAGGTCAGAACAGGTATCTGTGTGGCTTTCCACGTGTTTACGCTGTGTGAGATTTCACTGAGAGTTCAGCCATTCATCATCAGTGGGTGGGCAGTCATTTGGAACAGCTGCTTTCAACCCTTTATAGATTAACTAATAGAAAGATTTAAGAGCAATGTAGGATTTACTTAATTGGCTTGCTTTACTTAATTGGCTTGCTTTACGCAAGTGCAACTATTATCTAACTCTACCAAGTGTGGTGCTAAACCATGTCACTCAGCAACACATCCCTGCCTCTTTTAAACACCTCTGGGGATGAGGATTCAACCACCTCTATGCAAAGCCAGTTCAAGTGTTTGAGAACCCTTTCAGAGAAGAGGTTTCTTCTAATGACCAAACTGAACCTCCCCTAGTGAAACTTGAGGCTATCTCCTCTCATTCTATCACTTGTTAGTAAAGTGATCAACCCCCACCTGGCTCAAACTGGTTTTTTAGCCTCCTTTTCTCCAGTCTCAGGTACATTCCAATTTACATTTACTAATTTTAAAGGACCATGAAGCCCAGAATACTCAGTCTCCACTTTGTCTCCATGCCTGCCACTTGGCACATAGATTTTGGGCAGAAAAGTCACTGAATGGTCTATAGCAGCACACACACCTGAGTCTATCATCAGCCTGAGTGGAAGAGACTAGGCACATATTTACCATGCAAACCATCACCAAGGCTGAAGCTGTCTTTGTTTCTCACTTCCTATACATGAGGAACAACCTATTCATGTTAAATATTCCAAGTCATGTTGGACAGGGCTCTGAGCAGCCTGATCTAGTTGAAGAAGTCCGTCGTGACCGCAGGAAGGTTGGACTAGATCATCTTTAAAGGTCCTTTCCAACCTGAACAATCTATGGATTTTATGATACTGGGAACCTGGCAGGTTCTGCTTCAGTGCAGTGTCTCAGCCTCAAAGTATTGCACCCATGGCACATGAAAATGAGCCATGTAACAGCCAAAGAGCACAAGGCCCCAAAGACTACAAGGTCCCATGCTACTGCCCTGCTCCCTCATAGTCCAGAGCATGGCTGGATTATGGAGACAGAGGAGAGCAGGGATGAGATCCTGCCATGTTCTCTGACAGCAAGATGAATGTGGAGAGACTTGGCTTGTCAGAACCCCTGTTTCACCTGACCATGAATTGAGGTATGTGCACTATGAACACTCAAAAGCTTTCAGAAAACATATAATCCTTGAATTATTAGAGCCAGCTGAAAAAAACCCAAACCATAAAAAACCTAGTGACAACATTTACCCAAATCAGTGAACAAGAAAGACTCACTTTTCTCAGAAACATATTTCCAACTCAAGGCTACAACCATTATTAAAACAGCAAGAGAAACTGAAGAACCCCAACCAGAACCTCCCAGAAGACTAACTTTTCAGAAAAGCATATCTAGAATCACAGAATATATCTGTTTAGAAGACACCATGAAGATCATCCAGTCCAACATTTGACCCAGCACTGAAGGGCTGACACTAAACCATGTCCCTAAGCACCAGGTCAACACTCTGCTTGAACACCCTCAGGAATGGTGAGTCCAGCACTGCCCTGGGCAGACCATTCCAATGTTGCATAACCCTCTCTGTGAAGAAATATTTCATAGTAGCCAGCCTAAACCTCTTCTGGTGCAGCCTGAAATCATTTCCTCTGGTCCTGTTGTTTCTCACCAAGGAGAACAGGCTGCCCCCTCCTCGCTCCAACCTCTCCTCAGGCAGGTGTGGCAAGTCATGAGGTCTCCCCTCAGCCTCCTCTTCTCCAGACTGAACACTCCCAGTTCCCTCAGACACTCCTTGTAGGCCAAGTGCCCCAGGCCCTTCTCCACCTTTGTTGTCCTTCTCTGGACACACTCCAGCACTTCAATAATGTCCTCCCTACTGTGAGGGGCCCAGAACTGAACACAACACTCAAGGTGTGACCTCACCAGTGTTGTGTACAGGGGGACAATCACTTCCCTGTTCCTGCTGAGCAGACAACAGATATTTTTAGATTTTCCTGATACTGGTTATTTTTAGCAGGTTTCCCTGACTTCAGGAGTTGCAAGCAGGGCAAGGGTCCTGCACTGCTGAGCTTCTGTAAACCATCAACACCAACAGTGCTGTCTGTTTTTCTGCCCTTGAGTTTGTAGCTTGTCCAGCACAATTTAAGACTCATTTGAGAATCAGTGACCTCATTTTATGCCCTTTAGTTGCCACTTATTGAAAGTGCTCTTAAAATACCAGCTATGAGTTTCCAATACCAGCCACATAAACTCATCCATAAATCACAAAACCAAGGCAAAGTTACTCCTGTCATTAATGCCCCAAACTCAGCATAATTAACACTACTACTCATTCACATGTACAGTAACACAGTCATTTCCTCTTCAGAAATAAACATGAGTGAGGTACAGCTCATTTAAAGAAAGGGGGGGGAAATGCTTGTAAGATGTCCAAAGAACAATCTACTGTCATGCCTAAAAAATTGCTCTTAAATCATCACTTGAGAATTACTTCAGGTAATTGCCAGCTCCTTAAAATTCTTAACATTCTGAGCTGCTGATAAACCGGCTTCTTTGACAGCAGTTACCAAGAATACAATTTGGAAGTAAATATTTCTATTTGCTGTTTCACAGCTTTTTTTTTTTTTTTTCTTTTTTTTCTTTTTTAGTGGTTTTGTCACCATAAGATCCTTCAAGCAGGGATGGCTGCAGAGCACAGAAAGCAAGAAGAGCTGGTGCCAAGGGTTAGGGCTGGGCTGGCATGCAGGTAAGTGTCAGAAGCTCTCTATGAAACCCTCTACCTTCCTAAAGGGAAGAAGGGAGAGAGACTGATGGGGTAGGAAAGAACCTAAACTAGCTGGGATTGAATGAAATAAAGACAAAAAGATACAAAGCAATACCCAGCCCGACCCCTAACATCACCATTACCATCAGTGATGCTGGGGGCAGGCACAGACTGGAATCAGCAGCAGATGGGAACCAGATTCAGGAGCTGGATTCTGGAACTGGGATTAGGAACATATGGATCAGGATCAGAGGCAGAACTGATAGGAGTCCTTCTGGGCCACTGGCCATGGAAGAAGAGGCTTGACTCTGGTGACCCCTCATCTTGACCCTGAGGTTGATGTCTATGAGATGCAATCCCTTGTTGGTCAGTTGAGGGTTTCCTGTCCTGGCTGCTCCTCCCTGCAAGTGCCACCTCTGACTTCCTGCAGCCCAGGGTGGGGTACAAGATGTGGCAGTGCCCTTGGTCTGCACAGAAGGAAGTCTAAGCCAGAGACTTTCTGCAGCCCAGCCCTTGGCAGCAACTCTCCCCCTCAGCGTTCTCATTGCTAGGAGCAGCCACTGGCTGTACAAACCTGCCCTGCACTTCAGAATGTGCTGGCACTGAGCAGGGAAGTCAAATCCCTGCCCAGAATTGGTTCTGCTCCAGCTCAAACCACAACATCAGGTTAGCTACGACTTTGGAGAATGCAGATTTCTTAAAAGCAACACTATTTTTTTTACCTAAGACCATGACTGGTCAATCCTGATTGCCAGAGCACTGAGCCGTCACAGCCCACGTGTTTTTAACGTATGTTTCTGCAGTTTTCAGACTCCTTCAGGACTGCACTCATGGCCAAACCACAGGCTTACATTACATCCACCCATGGTGGTTTTTCCTTGTCACAACATCAGGAAGTTTGACACAGGCTGTTTTATCTTGCAGAGAACTAGGGTAAGTTTTTCTCTAGGGAACAACATGCTGCCACAGGCTGATTAATTCCAGGACCTAAACTAGCTCAGCTCATTTAGAGTGTGAAGAAGCCCATCTGCACTCCAAACTGCAGGATGCACCCACCTTTCCATGCAGGGCACCTCTATCCTGAATTTTACCATCAGGAAACAATTAGAAGAACCATGTAAATATTTTAAGAACTATTTAGTTTTGTTTCTAGCCAACAAATGTGACAGAAGGCTGTTAAAGAGAGGAGGTGAAGGGGAAGGATTATGCAATGCCATGAAGCAGTAAAATTTCTTCCTTAACTTGCAGCCCCATGAAGAGAGAAGACCATGAAAAGGTATGACTCTAGGACATTTGTCAGAGGCTCTACACAGAGGATGGTCTCCCAGACCAGTCCCCTCAGACACCCCAATGTCCAGTAGAAATCCTGAACCACCCAGTATTGGCTGTCATATAAATTGCCAGCAGAAAACACAGGGAATTGCTCAAATACCAGGCCTGCAGATAGTGGCTCCCCTGGGGTCAGCACTCGCTCCAGACTGTGCTCATGACCTCTACTCCTGCCACTGCAGCACTGAAAAGAGTCTGTCCCCATCCTCTTGAACCTTTAGCTATTGATCAGCATCAAGAAAATCTCCTCTCAGACCCTGGTCTCTCAGCCTGCCCTCATCAGAGATGCTCCAGTCCCCTCAGCATCAGCTCCCAGTGACAGTACCAGGGGAAATGAGCACAAACTGTAACACAGGAAGTTCTACTTGAATATGAGGAGAAACTTCTTTCCCATGAGGGTGCTGGAGCCCTGGAGTAGGCTGCCCAGAGAGGTTGTGGAGTCTCCTTCTCTGGAGAGATCCCAAACCCACCTGGGCTTTGTAATCCTGTGCAGCCTGCTGTGGGTGACTTTGCTTTAGCAGAGGGGTTGGACTGGATGATTTCCAGAGGTCCCTTCCAATGTCCACTATGCTGTGATAGTGTGATTCTGCAACTATGCAAACAGGACACATAACCTCTTGGAAAAAGGAAACTGCCATAGTCATTTAATGTCAGAGAATCATAAAATCACTGAATTGTTTTGATTGGAAGAGATCTTTAAGATGATCAATTCCAGCCATTAACACAGCACAGCCAGGGACACTCCTTGGAGATGTCAGGCCTGCTTGGACTACAAGGGCCATGTCATCAAAGCCGAGCTATCCATGCTCCCTAGAGCAGAAGAATTCCAATAATAAAGCCTGAAACATGTTGGGATTCAAAAATGCAAATAACAGATTCCACTTGCTGCTGAGCAACCCTCATGCTTTCAAGTATTCAGGGAAAGCCTCTGAAACAACATAAATACACATATTGTAAAAAGCTATTTAAGGCAACTAATGAAAATATATAGCTGGTAAGTCACTTGTAAGAACAAATTTTCTATTAACCAACATCCTATTTAATGTATAGGGATATAAAAAGAACAATCTTAATTTAACCTCAGGATATATTTGGTGTGAAAAATCCATATTCTTAGCCCCAGCATATTAAATGAATACAGAGACAGCTTTAAGCACTTTAAAAAGCACATTATTTTTCCATTTTAGGCAAGCTAGACTGAAAAGAAATAGGTTGATGCTTATTTAAATTAGACTTAGAGTCTCTCTTAGGCAGTGAACTAACTCCAAGTCTTCTCAATGAGTGGCAATTTAGCAGCAATAAGATATATATTAAACCTTTCAGAAATACTTTTAGTACAACCACAGCAGTAATTCCGAGGGAATGGAGTTCTGGAATGGTAACATTTCCAGCACTACCACTGTATCAATCATTCTCAAGGCTTGTTTCAAATATTTTTGCCCAAAAGGAGACAAAAGGAGGTATTGGTCAGTCACTCTCTACCTGTACATGTAGATTAAGCGACTTTTCATACAGAATCATAGAACTGCTTCAGTTGGAAAACAACTCTGAAATGAGTCCACCCTCTAACCTAACACCGCCATGACCATGAAACAGTGTCCCAGAATGCCACATCCACACATGCCTTGGACACCCTCAGGAAAAGTGACTCCACTATCTCCCTGGGCAACCTATTCCACTACCTGACCCCTCTTTCAATGAAGAAGTATTTCCTAATGTCCAATCTAAATTTCCTCTGGAGCAACTCGAGACCATTCCCTCTCATTCTATTGCTTGATACTAGGGAGAGCAGACCTATCCCCACCTCACTCCAACCTCCTTTCAGGGAGTTGTAGAGATCAGTGAGGTCTCCCCTCAGCCTCCTGTTCTCCAGTCAAATCCAGTTCTCTCAGCTGCTCCTCATAAGTCCTGTTCTCTAGACTTGTCACCAGCTTTGTTGCCCTTCTCTGGACACACTCCAGCAGCTCAATCTCATTCTTGTAGTGAGAACCCCCAAACTGAACACAGGCAAGGTTTGTTATCATGCATTCAAATGTGCACAATTATAAACCAGTGATTAGAGTCTCACCAGAGGGATCTCAAATAACATCAGCAGCACCAGAAGTAATTTTGTTTAAAAGATGTATAAAACCCAAATCAAATAGTAATTAGTACCTCAACCAAATTGCTTCACAAGGTTCAGATCCCAGTAATGAAGACAGTCAGCTCTGCCTCTGGATTTCCACACTTGTTCTCATAACCAAGACAACTGTTTGTCAGTCTGGATTAGAACCACCACAGATCCTGTGATTAGCCTCTATTTATTCCATCTGTTTACATTAACAAGTGTATTTCATTTGTGTAATGAAGCCATGATGGAAAAAATATTATTATTGTCCTATTTGGAATTATTGTTGGAATTGCACTCAGCATGTGTAACTCAGGGGCATTCGAACAAAAGGTTGTTGTTTCTCCTTTCAGGGAAGATTTCATCTTTCAGTGTTTGTGTGATAGGTAACTGAGCCTTTCCTTCAAATCACATCACTCATGATACACCTCTTCATGATGACTAAGCCTAAATGCAGCCCGGAGCTGCCAGGTAATATTATAAAACATTGCTAAAGCTACACATCAAACAGTGATGCTATCAAATACTATGCACTGCTAACTACTGGAAGATACAATTAAACATACAGAAAAAAAACCCCAAAACATTATTGTGTAAGGTCCTGCACCAGGGCTGGGGTAGTCCCTGGTATCAATTCAGGCTGGGGTATGAGGGGCTCCAGAGTAGCCCTGCAGAAAAGGACTTGGGGGTGCTGGTGAGTAAAAAGTTGGACAGAAGCCAACAATGTGCTCACACCCCAGAATCCTCTATGTCCTGGACTGCATCCCCAGCAGTGTGGGCAGCATGTGGAGGGAGGGGATTCTGCCCCTCTGCTCTGCTCTGTTCTGCTGAGACCTCCACCTGCAGTTCTGGATACAGCTCTGGAGTCATCAGCATAGGAGAGACATGGACCTGCTGGAGAAGGGCTAGAGAAGGCCACAAAAGTGAACTGAGGGTTGAAATCTCTTTGCTGTAAGAATAGGATGAGAGAGTTGGGGTTGTTAGGCCTGCAGAAGGGAAGGCTTTGTGGAAATTTGCAGCCTTCCAGTACTAAAAGGAACCTATCAGGATGGGGACAATCTTTTAAAAACTCTTTTCCTTGTAGCAACAAGACAAGGGGTGATGGTTTTAACCTAAAAGAGACTCAGACTACATAGAAGACATTTTTTACATCAAGAGTGGTGAGATGCTGGCCCAGGTTGTCCAGAAAGGTGGTAGAAGCCTCATCCCTGGAAACATCCCAAGTCAAACTGGACAGGTCTCTAAGCAACCTGATCTATATGAAGATTTCAAACCCCTCTGCAGTCAGCTGGGATCAGATGACCTTCAAAGGTCCCTCCCAACTCAAATCATTTTATAATTCTTAGCATAACTTTAATCCATACACACAATGCAAATGCATTTGTCTCACTTTTCTATACAAGTAACAGAGGAGTTGAAAACCAGTGTGCTAGTGTGCTTGTCTCCTACTTTCTCTTCACTGAAAAATGGTATAGTCTTGAAAGAAAAACAGCATGAGATGAAGAAATTGAATTTCTGGGGACAATTTGAAGTCTACTCCAAAGCTTTTTAACTGGAATAGCAGGCAAATGGCAGGCAAAACTGACACAATTTTAGGTCTTATAGACCAGGTAATTAAGTAGTAGCCAAGAAAGCAGCCTACTCATTTGATGCCATATTGAGGGAGATGAAATGGTCTCCTGAAAAGATTCTACCAACCTGGATGAATGAATAGGAAGAAGAATCATGGAATCACAGAATCCTTTTGGTTGGAAAAAAACTTTAAGACCAAGTCCAACCATTAACCCAGCACTACCATGTCACCACTAGACTGGTTCCCTCAGCACCACATTTGCACAGTTTTAAATCCCTCCAGNCTCTGCTCTGCTCTGTTCTGCTGAGACCTCCACCTGCAGTTCTGGATACAGCTCTGGAGTCATCAGCATAGGAGAGACATGGACCTGCTGGAGAAGGGCTAGAGAAGGCCACAAAAGTGAACTGAGGGTTGAAATCTCTTTGCTGTAAGAATAGGATGAGAGAGTTGGGGTTGTTAGGCCTGCAGAAGGGAAGGCTTTGTGGAAATTTGCAGCCTTCCAGTACTAAAAGGAACCTATCAGGATGGGGACAATCTTTTAAAAACTCTTTTCCTTGTAGCAACAAGACAAGGGGTGATGGTTTTAACCTAAAAGAGACTCAGACTACATAGAAGACATTTTTTACATCAAGAGTGGTGAGATGCTGGCCCAGGTTGTCCAGAAAGGTGGTAGAAGCCTCATCCCTGGAAACATCCCAAGTCAAACTGGACAGGTCTCTAAGCAACCTGATCTATATGAAGATTTCAAACCCCTCTGCAGTCAGCTGGGATCAGATGACCTTCAAAGGTCCCTCCCAACTCAAATCATTTTATAATTCTTAGCATAACTTTAATCCATACACACAATGCAAATGCATTTGTCTCACTTTTCTATACAAGTAACAGAGGAGTTGAAAACCAGTGTGCTAGTGTGCTTGTCTCCTACTTTCTCTTCACTGAAAAATGGTATAGTCTTGAAAGAAAAACAGCATGAGATGAAGAAATTGAATTTCTGGGGACAATTTGAAGTCTACTCCAAAGCTTTTTAACTGGAATAGCAGGCAAATGGCAGGCAAAACTGACACAATTTTAGGTCTTATAGACCAGGTAATTAAGTAGTAGCCAAGAAAGCAGCCTACTCATTTGATGCCATATTGAGGGAGATGAAATGGTCTCCTGAAAAGATTCTACCAACCTGGATGAATGAATAGGAAGAAGAATCATGGAATCACAGAATCCTTTTGGTTGGAAAAAAACTTTAAGACCAAGTCCAACCATTAACCCAGCACTACCATGTCACCACTAGACTGGTTCCCTCAGCACCACATTTGCACAGTTTTAAATCCCTCCAGGGATGGGGACTCCACCACTTCCCTGGGAAACCTTTCTATGGCTTAACAACCTTCTCAGGGAAAAAAAATTTTCCCAGCATCCACCCTAATTCTTCCTTGGTGCAACTTGAGGCCACTTCCTCTTGTTCCTTCACTTGTGACCTTGGAGAAGAGACTGACCCCCAACATGGCTGCAGCTTCTTTTCAGGGAGCTGCATAGAGCAAGAACAATCTCCCATGAGCCTCTTTTTCTTCAGGCTAAACAACTCCATTTCCCTCAGCTCCTCCTTGCATGACTTGTTCTCTAGACACCTGCCATTTGCAAATAAAGAAACCACAGTACCCACTGGTTCATGTACAAGGGAAGCTAATGCAGAAGGGTTTGGCCAGAGGTGTTTTGGTCTTAACTACTGAATCAGTCACATATTCAACAGCTGCCATCCCCAAAACACCTCCCTCAACACTGCTTCTTTCCTATTATCTTCTCTTTGGGTTGCAATTAATCTAATCTTTACTTTGTCTTTCACTTCAAAACAGCTTCGACAGCCCTTGGTCTTAAAAAAAAATTTCAAAATAAAGCCTCTGTTAACCTCCAATTTGAATATGATACCTCCCAGTAGTAAGCTGGTACATTCTAAGCACAGCATTCATTTTAAAGGTCACTTTCTTTCTCCCAGAGGTCCAAGAGCATAGCACTGAAAGCTGATTGAATTTACTTCATCCAATTACCTAACTCATATGTGTCCCTAAGTGATTCTACTGCTGCTGAACTGTGCTTCATATCAAGGCAGTCTTCTGGGTCCAGGAACAGCATATCTAACACACTCTTGAAAAGTAAGTTGAATTTAACCAGCCACCTGTGGCACAGGTCAGCTGCTCCATACGCTCCAGTCTGGTAATCATCATGTACTGTATTATTCAATGCTTCAGTATAACTGGAAGATTAAACACATCACATTGGGTTTCTAGGAAAGAGAACACAACTTGGGTTGCTTTGCTTCCAAAGTCAGACCAGAATATCAACAAGGTAGACTGATAAAGGTAATCCCAGAACAACTTCGCTTCATAAATGAGAATTATGTATGGGGTGGATAGGGAAGGAAGAGAAACTTCATTTTGGTATTTCTTTATCAGTGAAACTGATAAATGCAACTGATGAAAACACTGATTTATAAATACCTCAGAACCACAAATCACTGTGCATGGAAAGGATTTCACATAGCCACAGCCACTTGTTCAAAACAGTCAACTACAGCAAGTTGACTGCATCCAGCTGCAATTTTGGTATCTCCAATGATGGAGACTCCCTATCCTCTCCAAACAACCTGCTCCAGTGTTTGAACACTGTAAATTATCTTTTTTTGTTTAAGTAGAATTTATTTTATTTCAGTTTGTGCCCTGTCTACCTTTAGCCTGTATCTGGAGCTAAACTCTAGCACCCAGTGACCTCTCCCCAGCAGAGAAGGAGGAGAGAGAACAGCAGAAGACTCACACGTTGAGATGAAAACTCAATGAAACAACAAAACTGATCCCAATGTCAACACAAAGTATATAAAGTTATACTCAGGCCAGCAAAGGTGCAGCACTCACATCAAACAGGAAGACAGTCCTTAAGATCAGAGAAGGAAGAACAGCAAGGTGAGACCCAAGCAGGAAGCTCTAGCAGAGAGACTTGAACATCCAGAGGGGCACAAAGGATTCAGGTCAGGATGCACAGACCTCAGAACATGGGTAGTCCTGGCAAAACCTTAAGTTGATTGATGTCATTAAAGTTCTTCTGATGGACTCAAGGTGATGAGCTATGCACAAGGTGGTCTCATCAGTCTTGGGAGACTGAACTGCTTATGAGCAGCAAAAGAATGATCTCCTGAACTCCTGTAGTACCCAAAAGCATCTATTGCTAAACCCCAAACTATTTATTTTAACAATCAAAAAAAAATCCATCTTTTGCAGGCCTGTTCCCTTGTACAGTTCCCATTATTTACACGTGTTCATGTTAGTAACTTGTTATGTGTGTACAAATTTCACGAAGGGACTGGAGAAGAAGTCTTCTGAGGAGTGCCTGAGGGCCTGGGGAAAAGAAGACCATGGGGAGACTGGCTCTCTACTGAAAGCTTGGAGTGAAGTGGGTTTTGGTTTCTTCTCCTGAGTAGTTGGTGACAGGACAAGAAGAAATGGCCTGAAGTTGCACCAGGAGAGGTTTAGGTTAGATATTAGAAGAAAGGTC
The DNA here is from genome assembly GCA_013399775.1 of Semnornis frantzii. Taxonomy (NCBI): domain Eukaryota; kingdom Metazoa; phylum Chordata; class Aves; order Piciformes; family Ramphastidae; genus Semnornis; species Semnornis frantzii. Next base: position 15,447 of record VWYK01075501.1, read on the forward strand.
TTCACCAAAAGGGTTCTCAATCACTGAAATAGGATCCCCAGGGAGGTAGGTCAATCTTCACCCCTGGAGGGATTTAAAAATCATGTAGATGTGGTGCTGTCATGGTTTAGCACCAGACACAGTAGGGTTAGATGATGGTTGGACTCCACGATCTTAAAGGTCTTTCCCAACCAAAACAATTCTGTGGTAAAACACTGTTTCATTAGCTTAGGACTCAAAACTGGCTGAAACAGTTTCTCCCCCAAAGTGCTTCCAGACTTAGCAATGAGAACAGGAATTATGTGAAAGCCTTGGAGAGCTTGCAGCACAAGAAAAAAATCTTATGAAAGCCCAGGAGCCTGGTTCACCTCCTGGGATACTTTGTGTGATTTACATAAGGAAGCACACACAGACACACACGAACAATTTGTATAGCCTATATTTTGTCTTCATAACTTGCCAGGAGTCACTGCATTGGCTCCACGTTCTCAGAAGGATGTTTTTGATACCTATCATTTATGTGTGTGCATTCAGAGGGAAAACAATTTGCTTTCCAGAACTCCCTCTGACATGGGATTATATCTCTTCCTTTGAATAAATAATAAATAATGCATACAGGTTTGTATTAGGGGAATAAAATCCTACATACTCTTCATGCCTTCAACGAATAACTACTGAAGATACACAAAAAACCCTCACATACCTTGACAGACATCTGTCAGGAAGGAGCAGAGAAGACGAATGTCATATTAACAGGTAATAAACTGCATAGTTTTGAGAAGACTGGTCATGAAAATGATCCTGCTCTGAATTTCTTGGCTGCAAATGAAGTAGCATGTGTTCTGCATGCAGAAACCACAGGTATGGAAGATTCCACCCTCTCCCCTTCTGTGAGGGAACACCCATTACTCTCTGATCGGTATGTCTGATGCTGCTGCTCACTGCAGCTCTCAGACATCCTGAGATCTTGTTGTTATTTCCACCCCTTCAGCAATTTTTTATTCTTAGGTCTGTGCTAGCTAGCTAAACATGACTCAACATGTGGGTAGGCAGTCAAGAAAGCTAGCAGCACCCTGGCTTGGATCAGCTATAGTGTGGCCAGCAGGACCAGGGAAGTGATTGTTGCCTCAGTGCTGGTGAGGTCAAAGCTTGAATACTGGGTTCAAGTTCGGGGCCCTGACTTCAAGAAGAACACTGAGGTGCTGAAGCATGTCCAGAGAGGGGCAATGAAGTGAAAGGTCTGGAGCACCCAGAGCCTACTGCATTACAGCTTGTGCCCATTGTCCCTTGTCCTCTCACTGGGCACCACTGAAAAGAGTCTATACCCACCCTCTTAACTCCTAGCATTTTAGATATTGATATTATTATTTAGCTATATCGATCAGCATTGAGAAGATCCCCTTTCAGGGTGCTATTCTCCAGGCTAAACAGCCCCAGGTCCCTCAGCCTTTCCTCTTCACAGAGATGCTCCAGTCCTCTCAGCATCTTCATAACCTCAATTGGACTCTCTCCAGTAGTTTCCTGCTTCCCATAAGCTGTGGAGCCCATAACTGGACACAGCAGGCCAAATGTGGCCTTGCTAAGCCAGGGTAAATGGCAAGGAGAACTTCCTTCAACCTACTGACCACATTCTTAATGGACTACAGGAGACCATTGCCCTTTGTGGCAACAAGGACCCACTGCTGGGTCATGGTGAACTTGTTGCATAACCCATTTATAGCACTACTAAAACCTGAATCTCTTTTACCTGAGCACCAGCATAAATATCTCCAGAGAATGGTTTACATTTTATTATTCTGGCTCTGGTGTAAATCTGACTGACTTCTATGAAGATGTTTTGTAGTTGAATATTGGTTTGACTGTTGTTGGGAACAGAAGAACCTTTAAGGTCTGTTTCACCAGACATATGGTGCAGAAGACACCCTGTTTTCTCATGGCTATTACAGATATCTGTGTTGCAGTCATGGTCTTGTGGCAGTGTCATGGGATGCTATAAGCAACAGAATTCCTCAAGATCACACCACAAAAGCAGATGGTGTCAGTTGATAGATGGAGAACTGCAAGGCCTAGGATCTGTTACCCTGTAGTGACCCAGAACACAAAAATACAGCTAATCCAGTAGGGAACTGTAGCTCAGAGTCTTTGCAGCACCCCACACATGGAGCTCTCTGTTCAGTCTTACTGTAAGCAGCAGCAGCCACCTGTGGAAATGGGCAGGCAAGCAAGCAGAAAAATAAATCCAAGGGATTCAGGAGAAGCTGTTAACTTTGAAAATGTTCTTACACTAAGGCACATCTGGAATTTACACAACCTTGGGAGTGATTACCAGAGGGACCTGCAGTCGTATGGGCAGGAAAAATAAACAGTGGTTCTGCAGGAAGATAAATACCCCAAAAAGTCAATCTGTCACTACTTTCTTACCCTTCGGCTATAGAGAATAGTCCCTCATAAACATGAATAAACAAGGAATCATTTAACTAAGCTCAGTAAAGACACTCTGGTATTGCTGCTGCTGGTAAGAAGAATGAGATTATCATATTGAGGGGTGTTGCTTGGCAGCTGGCTGAAGATCAGCCAGCATGTGCCCAACTGGCCAAGAAGACCAAGAGCATCCTGGTAGCAGGACATCCCCATTACTAAAAGAGATGAAGTAAGATGCATGTTTTTGCAGGTTAGACAAATGCATATGGGGAGGACCAGATGATTCTTGGGGTCTCTTCCAACCTGGCATTCTGTGATTCTGAGACTGACTTTACTGAAAGAGTTGGAGACAGTTCTTTGAGTCAAGATCTGACATCTAGAAACTAAGCAACTTAATTACTTAAAAAAAAAAAAAAAAAGTAAAGAACTCAGCAGATATAGGTGGGATACTTTGGCACATAAAAAGAATCAGATTTGAACAGATTTTTATTAAATCATAGAATAGTTTAGGTTGGAAGAGACCTTTAAAGGTAACCTAGACCAACCCTTCTGCACTGAGCAGGAACACCTTCAACTAGATTAGGATGCTCAAAGCCTTGCCCAACCAACCTGGGAATGTTCCCTGAGACAGGACATCCACAGCATCTTTGAGCAACTTGTTCCAGTGTCTCACCACCATAACAGTGAGTTCTTCCTAATATACAATCTAAACTTTCCCTTTTTTACTTCAAAATCATTACACATCCTATCACTACACTCCCTGATACAGTCTCACCCTATCTTTCCTGTAGGCTCTCTTAAAGTACTCAAAGGAAGGAATATGGGAAGTAGAATCATGGAATCATGGAATGGTTTAGGTGGGAAGGGGCCTCAAAGCTCATCCAGTCCCACCCCCCTGCCATAGGCAGGGACCCCTCCCCCTAGCACAGGTCACTCAAGGCCTCATCCAACCTGGCCTTGAACACCTCCAGGGAGGGAGCAGCCACAACCTCCGTGGGCAACCTGTGCCAGTGTCTCACCACCCTCACTGCAAACAACTTCTTCCTAACATCCAGTTTCAATCTCCCTTCTGCCAGTTTAAACCCATTACCTCTCGTCCTGTTATTAGAAGACCTTGTCAACAGTCCCTCCCCAGCCCTCCTCTAGGCCCCTTTCAGATACTGTACTGGAAGTGTTCTCCAGGCTTAAAAAAAAACAAAAAAAAAACCCCAAACCCCAGAAATTTAGCTGAAAATACTAGACAGAGAAAAAGACAAACCAAGGAAATCATGATGCTTCATGTTGCAGTTAGCCAGCATAGACTTTCTGAAAAAGTCCTGTGCTCCTCCTTGGGGATTTAGCCTTTCCTTGTGATCACCACATGTAACAAACCCAGTACCTTTAGTTTCAGTAAAGTATCCCATTGCAACAAGTGGAAAATCTTCCAGAGTTGCTTCCTACAACACAACACCAACTACACAGCAGTTAAGAGGAGCTATAAAATCTAATAATGATAGAATGGACAGCTCTAGCATTTTTTTTATCCTCTACATTCCATTCAGCATGATGGACTGTCATCTCTTCAGATCTCAGTGCTTTGTAAAAGAATGAAATTACCTGCAACCAGAGTCTGTCACTTGAGTCTGTCCCACCATTGGCAGTGCACTGAAAAGTAGCAAACTGTCCTGCATTGACTTCCACGCTCTGCAGACGCAAGAAGTGAGGAGTTTTTGCTGTTGGGAGAAGACAAGAGATTAAGTTATGCAACGTGGAAGTGTTGACACACTGAACAAATGAAACAATCTTGGTTTAAAAGGTTGAAATCACTGACTAGATGCTGGAGTTTAGGTTGGTTTCCTCTCTATCTCTACTCCATACATGAGAATCATGGAGTTGCTAAGTCTGGAAAAGGCCTCCAAGATCATCCAACACTTCCAGGTCACCGAGTCCCTCAGCATGGGCAGGGACACCTCTTACTAGACCAGGTTGCTCAAGATCCCTTCCAACCTGCCTTTGTCTGGGAGGTTTGGAGGCTCCACAACTTCTCTGGGCAATCTGTTTCAGTGCCTCATCACCCTCATGAGGAAGAATTTCTTTCTAATGTCTAATCTCAATTCAGCCTCTTCCAGTTTGAAGCCATTGCCCCTCATCCTGTCACTTCACTCCTTTTTTGAAAGTCCCTCTGCTGCTGATGTCCTGTAGTCCCCTTCAAATGCTGGAAGGCCACTGTAAAGTCTCCCTGAAGCCTTCCCTTCTCTGGGTTGAACGACCCCAACTCTCTCAGCCTGTCTTCACAGAAGAGGTCTTCCAACCCTCTGATCACATTCTTGGCCTCCCCTGGACTCTTCCTAACAGTTCCAGGTCCTTCTTCTGTTGGGAGATCCAGAGTTGGACCCAGTAGTGCAGGTCTCAAGTACTCCTGGTGGGGGTCTCAAAATAGATACTCTTAAAAGAAATGTGTCCATTGAATGAGGTAGAAGACTGTGTATTTTTGTTTTACTGCAAGAGTTAACCATATGGCACAGCAAAACAAAGAAACTTCATCCAGGAATTGATCCTTGAAAAGGCAGCATTCCTTAACCATCCAAATCCTACCACAGGCAAGGGGAAGTTTTTGTACTGTCTGTTCTAGCAGATAAGCCAGGCTCTGCACATTGCTTTCAGACATCAAATATTAGCACCTACAGTAAACTGGCAAACTAAACATACACTGTCTAGCAGAGGTTCACAACCATTTAAAGTGTTGCTGACATTTTCTTAGAAGATTTTATCACTGGGAGAAATCACAGCTTTAAGGAATTTATAAATAACTAGCTACTAGAATTCTAGAGAACTAAATGTCTAGAGCAAGGCAGTGTATGGAGGAGAAGATGGGATAAAAGCACCTAAAATAATATCTAACTACAGAAGGGATTTTTTTTCATGGTAACAGTCCTTACTGCAGTTTTATTTGGTTAAACACTTCCCAGTTAAGATGGTCAGACTTTGGGTCAAACTCATCCACTTCTTTGCCTATCAGATGTCTGACTATCCAGTAAAAATCTTGATCTTCTCAGTGTTGATCAATATATGAAGGGTGAAAGTCAAGAGGATGGAGCTAGACTCTTTTCAGAGGTGCCCAGTGACAGGGCAAGGGACAGTGGGCACAAACTGGAACACAGGAGCTTGCATGTGAACATAAGGGAAAACTTCTGTGAAGGTGCCAGATCACTGGAGCAGGCTGCCCAGCGAGGTTGTGGAGTCCCCTTCTCTGGAGAGATTCCAAACTCACCTGGACATTGTGATCCTGGGCAACCTGCTGTAGGTGATCCTGTTCTAGCAGGAGGGTTGGACTAGATGATCAACAGAGCTCCCTCCTGACTCTCACCATGCTTTGATTCTGTGCATTCCCTACTTCTCAGTCATTTTTTTACCACTTTTTTTCTTTCTCTTGGACTTCCTGAACACTGGGGAAATGGCAATTCTGAATTACCAGGTGAGGCCTAAGTGGAGAGGGGGGTTAAGTTTTACAAACAAACAGAACACACAGAGGAGAGTTTTAGGGAAAATATCCTTACTGAAAGAGTGGTCAGGCATTGGAACAGGCTGCCCAGGGAGGTGGTGGAGTCACCACCCCTGGAGGTGTTCAAAAGACATGGCACTTTGGAAGACAGTTAATGGCCATGGTGCTTTTGGGTTGATGATCTTAAAGGTCTTTTCCAACAGAATCAATTCTGAATCTATGATTCTACATACTCAAGACAAACCTCAACCAACTACCCATCCCATTCCTTTCTACATGCTTACATCTTGCATTTTTTGTCCTTACTGCCCAGACAACTGCCTAGCAAATATTTTTTTCCATTTCAATTTGGGTTTAAGGAGTTAATAATTCCCAAAGTAGAGTTTTTTTTGGTGGTTTGTTTTTTTTTTCCTGGCACTACATAAAAAGAATAACATGAGTCTTGCACAGTTTTAGACACATAGTAGGTCTATTCTAATTTCCACACTCTTTCAGTTTTCTTGTAGACAATGTAACTGGCTTGATTTCTTAATTCCTAACACTTTAATTACTTCATCAAAGAGTTTTTCATTAAAGCTTTTGCATTTTAGCACTGCCACTTCAGAACTCCACACACTACAACTCAGTCTCCACATTAAGAACAGCTAACTTGCAGGTTTGGAGAACTGATTGGTACAAAATGCACAGATCAAACCTCTCAAAATCTGCACACCCAAAATTATTAAGCTGATAAAATGCTGCTTTAGGCTTCTCCTTACCTGAAGTGAAGATATAAATTCAAAATCACAGCAGCCCAAATGCTGTCTAACAACACGAGAGCCTGCTGCGTTTATTAGAACTAAGTGATTCAGAAATAACAGCTGCTGAGTCTGCATGAATGTCTCTGCATGTGAAAGAATGTCTGAGGCTTCTCACCACTAACACTAAAACCATTTTTATGAGGCGCTCTGGTGCTAACCAATAAACCACTTTTTATTTTAAATCACAGCTTTTCCTTACAAACCCCAAGGAATGCATGCAAGAACAACAGGGTATAAGAGGAGGCTGAACTACTACACAGGAGCTGGTTTCGTTTTCTCCAGTCAGTCATTTCACAGAATGATATGGTAGAGGTTGGAAGGGACCTTTGATGATCATCTAGTCCAATATCCCTGCTAAAGCAGGGTCAGCCACAGCAGGTTGCCCAGGATCACAATGTCCAGGTGGGTGCGGAATATCTCCAAAGAAGGAGACTCCATAGCCTCTCTGGGCAACCTGCTCCAGTGCTCCAGAAAGCTCACAGGAAAGAAGTTTGTCCTCATGTTCAGATGGAACCCTCTGGGTTCCACTTTGTGCCTGTCACCCCTTGTCCTGTCACTGGACACCACTGAAAAGGGTGTAGACCCATCCTTTTGTCCCTCACCCTTTAACTATTGATCAGCATTGATAAGATCCCCTCTCGGGCTGCTCTTCTCCAGGCTAAACAACCTCAGGTGTCTCAGACTTTCCTCCTCACAGAGATGCTCCAGGCCCCTCAACTTTGTAGTCTTTGCTGGACTCTCTCCAGTAGCTCCCAGTCTCTCTTGAACTTGGGGACCCAGAACTGGCTCCAGTATTCCAGGCATGACCTTGCTAGTGCAAAGTCTAGCATGAGGAGAATCTCTTTCACTCTGCTGATGAGACTCTTCTTAATGCATCCCAGGAGACCACTGGACTTCTTGGCCAAAAGGTGCAAGATTGGACAATAAGATTATAACTTACAATGCCATGTATGACCTCAATACACCCTATTTAACAGGCAGCAAATATGTGATATAATTGTATATCTAAGTAATCTGTTCAGTTACATCTGGACTAGGAAATTAAAGCTTTAATGTACAAAGTCTTGATTGACATCACTTTTCAAAGGATTTAGGATAATGAAGTGTTATATTTCCTTAATAATGGGGTAAATGCACATAAGGAAGCAAAACAGTGTAGAAATTGAGCCTTGAACCTGGAGAAGTACCCTAAATGATCTCACTTAGCATGACTCAGCCCTCAAACAGCTGAATTTTCTTCCTTCTAAGCCTTGGGAAAATGAAAAACCTGTATATTCAGCTCTTGTGCTGTTCATCTGCTTTCACTAATGCCTTAGCTGGTGGCTGAAGTGAATTTTCACAGACAGAAAACTCATCAACAAATCTCAATTTTTGTTCTGAAGGTGTCGTTAAAAGGCTCGGTTAGCGTCTGGGGCTCATGACAAGGTCTGTACACAGGGTGCTTACAAGAGACAATTTTTAAAGCCCATAAGGTGAAGTGCTCAAATGCTAGAACATTCTGGACATGCTCAGCCTGTATTTATAGCAGTGACATTGTTTCCTGACATTCTCCTTCTCTTCTGCTTCCACGTTTATTGAAACACAGTGGCACACTCTTCTTAGAGGGTAGCTTTAAAACAGCAGACAGGTACTTACTACATGGATGTCCTAAAACCTTCACTTCATCAATAGCCACATATCCTGCATGACCAGAAGTGACCACTTCAAAAACAACCTGAGAAGAGAAAAGAAAATAAATAAATATTATTTCAATTATTAGCTGTGTAGCATGGCTATTATAAAATTATTCTGTGATGGAAAAATGTATCAACTTCTTTAATGTGTGGAGAACATCATGAAATATCTGTTTAACACCCTTGTTGGCAATATGGACAGTGGATTTGAGTACACTCGTAGCAGGCAGGCAGATGACATCAAACTGTGTGGTCCAGCTGACATGCTGGGGGCAGAGATGACCTCCAGAGGGACTTGGACAGGCTTGGCAGGTGGGTCCGTGGCAACCACATGAAGTTCAAGAAGGCCAAATGCAAACTCCTGCACATGTGTGAAGGCAATCCCGAGAACAAATACAGGCTGTGCAAGGAGTGGCTTGAGAGAAGTCTTGATTAGAAGTACTTGAGGTGTGCTTGAAGGAAAACTCAACATGAGCCAGCAATATGTGCTTGCAGCCCAGAAGGCCAGCCATATATCCTGGGCTGCATCAGAAGTGTGAGCAGCAGGATGAGTGAGGTGATTCTCCTCCTCTCCTCTGCTTCTGTGAGACCCCATCTGGAGTACTGTGTACAGTTCTGGTGCTCCCAACACAAGAAGGGCACTGAACTAACTGTTGGAGTGGGTCCAGAGGAGAGCCATGAAAATGCTCAGAGGGTTGTAAAACCAACCCTATGAGGACAGATTGTGAGAGCTGGGGCTGCTTGGCCTGGAGAAACCTTGTAGTGACTTTTCCAGTACCAAAAGAAGGCCTACAAGAATGCTGGGGAGGGACATTTTAGAAAGGTTTGTAGTGATAGGACAAGAGGGAATGAATTGAAGCTTGAGGAGGGCAGATTTAGATTGGATATTAGAAAGAAATTCTTTACAGTGAGGGTGGTGAGACACTGGAACATATTGCTCAGGGAAGTTGTGAAAGTCCCCTCCCTGAAGTTGTTCAAGGTCAGGTTGGATAAGGCCTTGAGTGGCCTGGTCTAGTGAACCCTATGGCAGATGAGTTGGTGTAGATGACCTTTAAAGTCCCTTCCAACCCCAGTACTTCTGTGATTCGAGTGCAATCAAAATCTCTCAAAGTGTGTTGTTCTTACCATTACAATTATAACTAACCAGAAGATAAATCACTTTAAAAAAAATATTTGTACTATGTTTAGAGATTTCATGAGTCATCATGATAAGAAATAGCCAAAACCCTCCAATAGTAGCTACCTAATAATCATCTTCAGATTGATATTTCTGTTTCAGTTCTTTGTCTTGCAGAGTAAGCTCTTGCTTTGATTTAAACAGCTGCAGCTCTGCAGTGCACAGAGATTTGCACAGCATCAGATAAAGTCATACCTATTTTTAAGGAATGCCTTTTCCATGCTCTTAAGCTTTCACCAAACGTAGTGAATTAAGCAAAGCAGATCCATTTGCTGCGGTTTGTTTAATGGCTATAAATAGGTCACAAAATAAATGGACCATTCTTGTCATCTGATTTCAGCACACTGCAAAGTAAACCTCTCCAACTTTGGCAGCCTGAGCTTTTAACATCCCAGGAATGTTTATGTGGAATGGATGAAAACACCCCAGCAATGCTAGCAGGTACAGTTCCAAATCAACCTTCAAGAATCACAGAACTGTAGTATCACTTTGTTTGGAAGAGACTCCTAAGATCATCAGGTTCAACCACCAACCTAAAACCTCCATGGCTATTTAACCATGTCCTCAACTGCCACGTCCACACAATTCCTGAACACCTCCAGGGATGGTGACTCCACCTGGGTAGCCTGTTCCAATGACTGACTACTCTTTTCAGTAAGAAATTTTTCCTAATATCCAATCTAAACCTACCCAGGCACAATTTCAGGCCATTTCCTCTCGTTCTATTCTCCTGATACTAGGGAGAAAAGACCAACACTCACTCCTTTCAGGGAGCTGTAAAGAGCAATGAGGTCTCCCCTCAGTCTCCTCCAGGCTAAATAATCCCAGTTCCCTCAGCCTCAGATCCAGGTCATGATTTATTCAAAGTCAACTCCAACTGCTTCTTCTAACTAGTCCCAGGAAGTAAACTGAGAAAAACAAAGTTTAGAAACCATTTTACACACATATGCTGTACTTGACCTTGGAGCAGATGCAGAAGGACATTACAAACCATCTCCAGCGCAATTACTTCAGTAGAAAGAGGATGATACTGAATGCAAACATGTCACAAGGAAAATAAATGGCCTCCTATCTCTATATCCTGGTGCTGAATAAACACTGGCAGAGCACCCATTCTGGATTCAAAATAAACCTTGAGGTGAGCAAATTTTCCACCACCTCCTGCATCTGCCTTCTCACATCTTTCTCACTGCTCTATCCGTGGACTTCAATTGTTTCTCTCCCCTATATCAGAAAACTGTCCAGTGGAGAAGGACCTGGGGGTATTGGGCAACATGAAAACAAATACCAGCCAGTGTGTGCCCAGGTGGCCGGGAAGGCCAACAGCAACCTGGCTTCAATCAGCAATAGTGTAGCCAGTAGGACTAGGGCAGTGATTGTCTCCCTGCGCTCAGCCCGGGTGAGGTCAAAGCTTGAATATTATGTTTGATTTTATGGTACTCACTACAAGAAAGACATACAGGTGCTGGAATGTATCCAAAGGAGGACAGTGTACCTGGTGCAAGGGTCTGAAGAACAGCTCCTGTGAGCAGTTTAGCCTAGAGAAAGGGAGGCTGAGGAGAGGCCTCACTCTCTACAACTACCTGAAAGAAGCGAGGTGGGGGTCAGTCTCCTCTCCTAGGTAACAAGTAATATGACAAGAGGAAACTCAGGATGCACCAAAGCGAGGTTTAGGTTGGACATGAGGAACAATTTCTCCCCCAAAAGAGTTGTCAAGCCCCAGAACAAGCAGCCCAGGACAGTGGTGGAGTCACTATGCTTTGAGGAATTGAAAAGCTGTCTAGATGTGGTGCTGAGGGCGACCTGGCAGTGTCAGGTTAATGGTTGGACTTGACAATCTTAAAGGTCTCTTCCAACCGAAACGATTCCATAATTCTATGATCTTCTAACTCCCTGTCCATTTCTGCTAATCTCACTGGAAATTGCTGTAAATACAGCTTTAACACCCCATGGCTGACAAGGAAATGACTACTTTTCATTTGAGTTTTATCTCCTCTCTACACAAAAATTTCAAATAACAGTCACCGTTGCCCCTAGTTGAACCAGGCAGAAACAAGATGGCAATGAGGAGAGTCTAAAAGCCAAAAGGGTTCTGCAGGAACTCAGAACCCTGGAGCAGGCTGCCCAGAGAGGTTGTGGAGTCTCCTTCTTTGGAGAGATTCCAGACCTGTCTGGAAATTGAAATTTTGGACAATCTGCTATGGGTGAGCCTGCTTTACTACAGGGGAAAGACAGAGGTCCCTTCCAGCCCTCACCATGCTGAGATTCTGTGATCTCCAGATAACATTCCAAAAATGTCATTATCACAGATAAGCCAGGCAATGATTCAAGAAACTGCCAGCTGGACATAGTATTAAATTACAATTACTGTCATTAAAGAGGGCATGTTCCAAAGAAAAGTAATACAAATTGAAATATTGTCAGCTTAATCATGTGTCCATGTAAAGCATGAGGCAAGCTGATATCAGCTGTAATGGTCATAAGTTTCTGACATAAAATATGGAATTCTTAGTACAAGGAAAAAGAGACAGCAGCTAGCAGTGACACTCCACCATCAAAGAGACATTGCTGATCTGCCTTTGGCTTCATATATAAAAGAATGTGACTGCTCTTCCAAGCACAGTAACTTCATGTTATGGACTCTCCTCCTTTGGAGAGATTCCA
>VWYK01075504.1:0-15409 GCA_013399775.1 Semnornis frantzii
GCTCTTGATGCAGCCCAGAACACTTCTGTCTTCTTAATGTATGTTGTAGAATATTTAAAAAGTCTATTCCAAGTTCACATCTTATTTGTGCAGTAGTACAAAAACAATAGAGTCACCCATCCTAAGCTGAATAAAAAATGTGGCTATCCACATTAAAAGGTAGTAAAACTCACCACTTTAAAACATGAGGAAAGTGAAAGAAGACAGCTAGAATTATTCACAATTTCATTGACCCATTAATAAATTACTTGAAAGAATGTCCAGAGAGACCTTGATGTTAAGAGGTGACCAAAACGACCACAGGGAACTATTAGTGATTCTTAAAAGTAAGTAAAAGTTAATAACATCATGAACTTGAGCTCACACAGCTGCTATTATATCCAAGAGAACTAAAGCAAATCAAAGTCAGGTCTGGTATTAAATTGAGGAGTACCTTCTATTACTAGATGAATCTGTCCATCTTATAGCTACCTGTTTTGATTTTGTGCAGTGTCTGCCAATGATATCTTTTGTATGATGACTTTTACTATACTGATTTCAATCGAATTGCATAGTTATAGAATCATTGAATCAGTCATAGAATCATAGAATCAATCATAGAATCATAGAATCATAAAATGGTCCAGGCTGGAAGGGACCCCTAGAAGTCAGCAGTCAGCCGATGCAGTCAGCAGAGACATCCCCACCAGCCCAGGTCACTCAGAGCCCCATCAAGCCTCACCTTGAATGTCTCCAGGGAAGAGGCCTCAACCACCTCCCTGGGCAACCTGTTCCAGTACTCCACCACCCACATAGTAAAGAACTTGTTCCTAACATCCAATCTAAATCTACTCTTCTCAAGCTTGAACCCATTGTCCCTCGTCCTGTCACTGCAGGCCTTTGTAAACAGCTTCTCTCCATCCTTCCTGTAGGCTCCCTTCAGGTACTGGAAAGCTGCTATTAGGTCCTCCCAGAGCATTCTCCTCTCCAGACTGAACACCCCCAGCTCCCTCAGTCTGTCCTCATAGCAGAGCAGCTGCAACCCTCTGATCATTTTTATGGCACTCCTCTGAACCTGCTCCATCAGGTCCATGTTCTTCCTATAATGAGGGCTCCAGACCTGGACGCAGTACTCCAGGTGAGGTCTCACCGGAGCAGGGTGAAGTGCAGAATCCCCTCTCTGGCTCTGCTGGCCACACTTCTTTTGATGTAGCCCAGGATATGATTTACCTTCTGGGCTGCAAGCTTGCGCTGTCTGCTCATGTCCAGCTTCTTGTCCACTAGCATCTCTGAGTCCCTTTCTACAGGGCTACTCTCTCACACCTCATCCCTCAACCTGTACTGATAGTGAGGATTGTTCCATTCCAGGTGCAGGACTGTGCACTTGCTGTTGTTGAACTTCATGAGGTTCACCTGGGCCCACATCTCCAACCTGTCCAGGTCCCTATGCATGACCTCTAGTCCCTCTGGCATGTCAACACCACCACACAGTTTGGTGTCACCTGCAAACTTGTTGATGGTGTTCTCAATCCCACTGTCTGTGTCATTGATGAAAAGATGAAATAACACAGCACGAACCCCTGAGGGACACCACTCGTCAGTGCTCTTCAGCTGGACTTTGAGCCATTGAGCACCACCCTCAGGATGTGACCATCCAGCCAATTCCTTATCCACTGAGCAGTCCACCCAGCAAATCCACATCTCTCCAACTCCAATGTGGTGAGCAGGATGTTGTGGGGGTCCGTGTCAAAGGCCCTGCACAAGTCCATATAGATCACATCCACGGAGTGCTTTCTTTAACCTTCCTTTTCTGGTTAATGTACCTGGAAAAGCCTTTTTTGTTTTTCTTAGCATCCCTTGCCAAGTTCAGTTCCAGCTGTGCCTTGGCCTTCCTGACCTCATTCCTACACACCTGAGCAACATCTCTATACTCTTCCCAGGACACCAGTCACTTTTTCCACTTCCTGTGTAGCCCCATCTTGCCCTTCAGTATGACCAGCAGGTCATGACTCAGCCATGGTGGTCTCTTGCATCCTTGCCTGACTTCCTACATGTGAGAACTGAAACCTTTTCTGCTCTATAAAGAGCATCCTTAAAGATCTTCTGGCTTTGCTCTGCTCCCTTGTCCCTGAAGGCTGCTTCTCACGGGGTCCCATTAATTAACTCCTTGAATAGGTGAAAGTTTGCTTCCTTAAAATTTAGAGTCCTAACTGTGGTTCTCATTGGTTTCATCTGCCTTAGGACAGTGAACTGCACTAGGGCATGGCTGCTGCAGCCCAGTCTGACTTCAACTTTGACATCCCTGATGATTTCACTTGCATTTATGACCAACAGGTCTAAAAATGCTTCCCCTCGTGTAGGATTGTTAATTTCTTGTCTTAGGAAATTATCATCTGGACACTCTAGGAGCCTCCTGGATTGCCTGTAGCCAACTGTGCTACTTCTCCAACAGATGTCAGAGTGATTAAAATCCCCTAGAAGGATGAGAGCCTTTGATTACGCGACCTCCTTAAGCTGGAGCAAGGCTTCATCGGTAGTCTCTGGTTGATCTGCTGGTCTGTAGTAGACTCCTACTACAAGGTTCCCCTTGTTGTCCTGGTCCCTAATTCCTACCCATAAGTATTTGTACGTGGTAAATCATGCAGAAAAAATTGAACTGAGCAGTACAATCATATTCATCAAGAGAATTATTGTACTACTTATGTGGGTTCTTTGGTAACTGGCAGCATATAGAACCACGTGGAATTGAAATATTCAGTATTTGAGGGTTCAGATTTGCCCCTGGCAACAGATTAATTTCTGTGTCCAGATAGTTTACAATGCTTATTATCAATTTGCTTTATGTTGTGGTCAGGAAATATTTTCCTAAAAAAAAAAAATTGTTTTCACGGCAAAGAACTGAAAGAAACTTGATATTTAAAACCAGTATCTTTATTATTGAAAACATCAATTTTGCATAACTTCTTATATGTTAATTTATTATTATTGTAATTTCTTGCTACTTCATAGACTGCCTAGCAATTGCAGAGAAAGAATTACCGTTGTATTACAAACTATAGCCAGTCAGCAGCATCTGCGAAGTAACAAGGATGTGACTCCCCAGGTACATGCATAAACATAGAGATTAATTCACTTTTGAAGAGCAGCCTCTTGCTAAAACACTTATATTTACAGCAGCTGTTAAACAGCACCCCTCTTTATTGATATTGGGAAAGAAAAAAATAATACAAGGCCTGAGAATTTAGAGATACAGATTTAGCATTTAAATTGTGACAGAATGTAGTATTGCTAGTCTTAAGTTTCTTTACAGAAAGCAAACAGACAAAAAAGGCACTGATAATCAGGTGCCTGTTTTTCAGGCCTTGCCTGTGCAAGAACACAGCAGCTCTGCCAGTCTAAAGCTCCTTGCACTCCTCTGAAGCAATGATTCAGTACAGCATGGAACACAAGTGCTTATTGAATCATTGACAACTACCTTCTGACACTCAGGAGAGAACTTGAAATTGCCACAAGCTGGTGGACAGAGATCTCATTGCGTGAGAGGTTCTTCAGCTGCTATAGGGTCTTGGTAGGAAGAAGAGCAGATGCTTTTCTATTGTGCTTTGCCAGTCACCATGCTGCTCAGGGAACGTAACCAAACTAGCCCAGCTTACACTGTCCTTTTAGAAGTAGCTAAAAGGCTTTAATATGTCTGTCTCCCTTTTTCAAGTCTTCTGTTTCTTTCTTGACCTTCACCCTCTCCATTGTGTAGTTCCGTCTTCTTCCCTCCGTCCACTTCTTTACTGAGGTAATGAAGCTTGCTAGCACTTCTGTAAATTATTTTTCTCACTGTCCTGAAAACTGAATAATCTTGTGAACCCAGTGAGCACTGCTCTCAGGTCTATATGGGTGAGAAGGAAGAGAGGGAGCCCTCACTTTCAACTTGGGCCAGTCCTGTTACTCCATCTCAAGTGTAACTATTCTTCTAGTTACTAGGACCTCCATGAGAGATTTGGGCTGTACTGAAGCTGTTGTCTAATCTGCTTGTTCTTCTAGAAGGTAATGCAGAAGTAGATGAGACCACTTTCTAGAACTCCAGAGATCAAATGATCAAGGAAGATCCTGCCTCTACATTTCTCTCACAGTAAGTCTATTACACCCTTAAACTGAAAGCAATCTTCTAGACTTCTCAAATCTTATCAAGACATGATACTATCTTTGCTCTTTCTAGGAGATATTGTCCGCACAGAGATAAAAGCTGAGATGGCCTATTTCACAAGGTCTCATTGGAGACGACAGGGAGGAACTAGTAAATCAGAAGGAGGAACTCATCTCCTCGTACCACAGACTGTTATGGAAGGCCATAATAGACCAAATTAGGCCTAAACATGTCCTGGCTTGCTCAAATGTATTTTCTGCTCTCCCTCTTTCTGCTGATGGGGGAAGCAGCTGCGGGAAATACAAAGGCCTGGTGCCTCCATATCTGTCCAAACTTGTTTACAGGGCACCCGCACATGTATATACACTTGTTTGTGTTCTGCCCTAAAAGGTAAAAGCAAGCCCTGACTTCACCTAATATGGTTAAGCTTGGCTAACTGCCATTCTGATTGGTTGGTCTGTGTCCAAATGACCATTAGAGTCATGCTGCATTGATAAAAGAGACGAGCAGGTAACACAGCGTGCTGCTGCTGCCATTGCTTCTGCCACACTGCCATTGCTTCTGCCACACTGCCATTGCTTCTGCCACACTGCCATTGTACCTGCCATGCTCTGCTAAACTATAAGCTAGTTCTGCTGCTTGATAAGCCCTGATGCTTTGGATTAATGCACCTGGAAACTGCTTTGCTTGAGTTTACCAGGAATAACCCTTAAATGCCTTCATGCGATAGGCTTGCTTAGCCAGCATGATACTGTACTAAAACTGCACATCTGCAAGACATCCTACCTGCAAGCCCTCCTCCGAGACTGAGAGCCCTGAAAGGGACACGTCATCCAAGAGGGACTGGAATCAGGTCAGAGATTGCCTGGGCAGATTAGAAGCCTCAGTGGCTGACATGACACTGACGGAACTCCCTGCAAGTGTTTGGGTACTGTCTGAAGCTGTAGTTAGACCCAGGAAATCCCAAGATTAATATTTTGTAAGCAAATACTCGATAGCCTTTTTAGCAAATCTTTACAAAACCACGTAAGTGAATGCAAATGCCTTCTACCTTAAAGCAGAAAGGAGCTTCCCAAGTCTATCTGGTGGGCAAGCAATATAATTAACCACAAGAACTTCTCTTCCAGTTCAATTGAGTTTAATGTTTGGATTAAACAATACAACCTGTAACCTGTACTAGTAACCTGTACTAGTGGGAGATGTCCCTGCCTATGGCAGGGGGTTGGAACTAGATGATCCTTGAGGTCCCTTCCAACCTTACCATTCTATGATTCTATGATTATTGCTAGCTATTTCTTGAGTTTTCTAGATCCAGTTCTTCCTTTGTATAATGTTTTCGCAACCCTTGCAAAGAACCTAAACATCGTTAAAAATTATTGAGTGGGTAGTGAGAGTCCTGAATCTCAAAATTAATAAACAATATTAATCTGGAAAAAAAAAAAAAGTCTCATGTTCGTTAATACCCTCCAATACACAGAGGTAAGTGTTCATGGCTTGAAGTGCTAAGAACTCCTCACAGAATCCTCTCTCCACATGCAGTTTGAATTTAAACATAGTATGTATTACAAATAAATGCAGTGGACAGTGCATTGAAAACCTTTGGACTTGTCAGAAAGAAAATGCAACTGATCTGATGCCCATTTAAAATACTGTTTCTGCAGTTCTTCATTGTTCATTAAGAGTCTATGTGAAGCATTTTGTTTAAACCCGCAGTCTGAAGCAACAACTTCTGCACATCTCACTTTATGGACTGAGATTTGATTAAGCAAACACAAATTTAGTTTTTACAAGGTTGGCAGATAAGAGGAGTTGTGTTGACATCTACCTGCACACCTCAAAACATGACATTCCAATTAAAAAATTAGAACTATGCAAAATTACTGTAACACATAATGAATTATAATTGGCTGATGGATTAAAAAAAAAAAGGAAATGAGAAATTATCATTCTCAGGATGTATTTCCAGCAGGATTCCACAGGGATCTTTTTCAGCCTCATACAAGTCTGTGGTTCGAAAGAAAGAAAATCAGTGCCTGTAAAATTTGCAGAGGATACAATACTAATAAGAGTAAAGAGTGATAAATGGGGATCAGTTTGAGAGATCAATCTAGTTCATTTGGGAAATAAGTCTTGTTTAACCATCACAAATGTTAATGTAGCCAAATACTAGGTCATCTGTTTGGGAACAAGGACGATAGGCTATACACACAGAGCAAGTATTTGCTTTTCAGGGAAACAGTGATGGCACAGGGAGTTGGAAGTCAGGATGGTTAATTGCCTGAACAAGAGTTCTCAATATGATGCTTTTGCTGAAAACTCATCATGACATTGATGAATAAGCAGAAAATCACCATATAGGAGCAGGAAAGCAGTGACTATGACTGCATAGTGATGCACTACTGTGGAGTCTTGAATGAGATCAGTAAATATATCTCTGATCTAGGAGTTAAGCCTATACTGTAAGAAGTGAAAACACTGCACATTACAGCCCTCTGAACATGGTATGTGATGTGAAGCTATCTGAGAAATTCTCTGTCACCAGAGAACTGTTTGAGTTGCAGCTTTCCTTGACATAGTATAATCTACATTTAAATGATAGTGCCCAAGTTGCTGTGTTTTTGCACTAATTGTTAGTCTCACCTAGGGAAGAATGAACAGAAGAGTGCAGGACTGAATATAATGTTGCTGAATAACAGAAGTGGTAAAACTCTTGCTTTGATTCATATTCTAGAAAACTCAAGGCCACTGCCTGCTTGAAGAAGTCAGGAAGAATATAAAAAAATGGATGGGGAAGGACATCATGCATCAGCTAAATAATTCATCACGCTACACTGCTAATCAGCCACCTGAGGGGATGGCAAATGTATTGTGAGCCTTTTCCTGCTCAACGTGGGCTTGAGTTTATAATACAGATGCTGAAGAAAACACTACAGTTAGTGACAGAACTCTGATGTACTTCTGTACTTCCTGAGATCAGCATCCTAGTCAGTGTTTGGGGACAGTACTTGTACAATTGGGAAAGGGGACTTTCTGACAGATAGAGACTTTTTCCCTCCTGCCCCTGCCTTCCTGTTGATGTTTAGACTTGGAGTGATGCTGTTGAAGCCTACCCCCATGTGTAGAGCCTGACAGTGAACATCCTTCTATTACTATGTATTAGAGATGTGGAGAATTTTTCCTCTCCTGTTGAAAAGAAGGTTTTGAATAACCATAGCAACAGTAAAACCTGCTGGGAATCTTGCAGCATAAAGTGTTGCAGAGATATAGTTCTAGGGATCAAGGAGTTAGTCAAGGGTATCTCTTCTGTGTGCTGCTGTTCCTCCCTGCCCCGTATCTTCCAAGTTGATACTGGAGAGATGAGCATAAGTTTGTGACAAATGCTTGGAGAAGTGTGTGTATTTTGTGGAGAGTAAAAAAGGCCATTCAGCTCATACAAAATAATTTGCCTGGCTTAATTAGAGTCCCTTTTGGGAGTTCAGTGGGTACATGACTGACAAGATGAAGGAAAAAAAGTCACATGTATGCTGAGATCACTGGGGTAGGTACTTTTTTAGCCTACAGCAAGCACAAAATATTTCAGTGTTACCTTAAACCTTGACTGTGAGGTGAGTTTCATTTTTCTCTTGCATTTCTTTTGAGCTGAAAGCCTGTATCTGAACAGACAGTGGGACTCAGGTGCTGCATGGCAGTTTACAACTGAAATGAGTCTGTCTTTAGATTCATGTCTTAGAGCTGGGGCTGGGTAGTGGAGCTGGAAAGTACCTTCCAACTTCACCTTCAAATTTCTTATTCTTCTCCTTCCTTGTGGTCGTAGTAGTGGTAGTAGTGGTAGTAGTAGTATTTTAACTCTCCAGACAGCTTCTTTCACCCTCAGAGATGAAAGAAACTTCTTCATTGAAGGTTTGTGAATCCAGATCATGTCTATTTCTTGTATCATAGTTTCAGCTGGATTTCTCTGATGTTCAATTCAGTCAATGGCTGAATTAAAGGATTCTTGTGAATCCAGATCATGTCTATTTCTTGTATCATAGTTTCAGCTGGATTTCTCTGATGTTCAATTCAGTCCACGACTGAGTTAAAGGATTCTCGTGTCCTAATACAAATATCTTTATTTAAAACAAATTCTATATAGACTGAAATCTTGCAAGAGTTGCTGCCTGCCTGTCCTCTAAACCAGCAATATTACATGTTGTCACAGTCCTTTGACAGCGTCCTGCTCAGGTTATGCTGAGAGTGTATATATGCGCAGCCTCTGCTTACAACCCATCTTACCTTGTGGTAGCCTTCCAGGATCTGAAAGGGACCTACAGAAAGGGTGGGGAGGGTCTATTGACAAGGTCTTGCAATGACAGGACAAGGGGCAATGGGTTTGAACTGGCAGAGGGGACATTGAAACTGGATGTTAGGAGGAAGTTGTTTGCAGTGAGGGTGGTGAGACACTGGCACGGGTTGCCCAGGGAGGTTGTGGAGCACAGAATCACCCAATGTGATCACATTGGGTGATTCTGTGCCCCACAACTTCCCTGGAGGTGTTCAAGGCCAGGTTGGAGGAGGCCTTGAGTGACCTGTACTAGTGGGAGGTGTCCCTGCCTATGGCAGGGGCTTGGAACTAGATGATCTTTGAGATCCCTTCCAACCTTACCATTCTATGATTCTGTGATTACCTTTGATTGAGTACATAGTCAGTACAAGCTCAGGTCTGCCAGCAAATCTCTGGGAGAGGTGCCAGGACAGACACTGAAGAATGAAAACACTTATTAATATATTAGGAATTGTCCTTCACTGTACCTTGGAAAACTTGCATCCTGTTGTTGAAAAGTTTAGTTTGTCTGTCTCCTGCACAAGCAAAGCAAAGCATGTAGCCCCCATCATGATGGATAGGTACTCCTAACGAGCTGCTGGTCAACTGCTTCTGTACCCAGCAGCAGGAACTCAGTTAAAGCATCTCAGTGGCTGGTACAGATGGCTCTGGATGCATAAGAGGCTTGTATGCTATGAAATATAGAAATAGACTAAGAAAGCCTGAGCTTGGCATGTGGCTTCTGATGTTTGCAAATCTGGCATCTCTGGTAAGAGACAGAGACCAAAACCCAATATTCCTTGTCATATCTGAACTTGAGTGTTTCTTTTACTATGAGAGTCTAAACTTCATCAGAGAGCTGCATAAACTGTTTGGAGATCTGCAGACTAGGGGCACTGTGGGAGTGGTTGTTCTGTGTTACATTGTTCCAAAGAGTTTTCATGCTGGTGGAACTGGCATGTCAGTATCCACTTAGAGATAAGAAAGTATTTCTTTTTGCTTGTGGCATCTATTTTCATCTATGTGCCTGTGTGACAGAGCAGAAAAGCCTTTGCTTTTCACAAAGCTATTAAAAATAAGCAGTACTGCTGTGCTGAGAATTTTAATTGGAGTTTTATCTGCCAAACTCTTCCATGGGTTTTTAAAATGCATATCTATGCTTCTGCATTTGATTATGCTCCTAGACTCCATCACCTCTTACTCAAGCGGAAAAGAGACACACCAAATTCAGCGTGTCCACCTCTTTGCAGGCTGGGAAGATGGGGGTGAGGATTTCTTCTGCCACCAGAGAGCACTGGTACTATATACTAGAGCCGGTCGGGCCGGTTTCCAGGGCCGGGGCTGCCTGATGCTGCCTGCTTCTTTCAAGAGGCTTTCTCTTGAAACTGGCAGCAGTTGGGAGGCTCTCAAAGGAGGCCGTCCTTCTTGCAAGACGACTCTCTGCCTACTTTATTTCCACCCTCTTTTTTTTTGCTCGGCAAATCTGCCTTGACAAGGGCTGTCACACCCTTGCAGGCAGCAAGAAGGTGCTCCGCCGTGTGAAAAGACAACAGACCACCTGCACAGCCCCTTTGCAATAAGCTTGGAAATGGGGTGTACAATCTGAATGTAGCTGGCTGTGAGATGGGAAAATGGTGTTGCTGACATTCTGTCATCACATTGCTTGTCTTCACTGTTGCTCAAATAGAAGATGAAAGGACAATGCTACTGCAAACCAGAACGTCTTGACACCCTCCTCTACAGAGTGCTAGTTACTCCAAACAGCTTCATTCACAGTTGAAAGAAATATTCCTTATTTGATATTAACTTGAAAGCTTATTACTTCTGTTTCACACCTGAAGAAGGACTTGTGTGTTCCTGCAAACTGCCTTTTGCTTTTTCTACCTTTGTTTTGTGCACGAATATAGCCCCACTTATGTCCTGCAGCAGTAAAGCTACAGATGCTTCCAGCTCTTGCACAGCTTAAGGAGCTGTGGGGCATGCTGTAATCATTCATGTGGTTTGCACGTACTTTGAAACCACTGCACCATGCAAGCCTAATAATTACTTTGAAATTGGATGTCTCCTTATTTTAGGGATAGCAAAGAATGGTACAGTGACCTATCCTAGCTGTAGATGTGAAGACAACATTTAGGTACACCTTCTGGGAAACCTGCCAGATCAAATTATGTTCATCCTTAGCTTTATGCCTAGTTGCTGTGGATATTCACCACTGGTTGAAAGTAGTGTCGGAGATCCCAAGAACACTGCAGCAGAGCATCATTCTTTTGTCTGTTTTCTGACTGTGTCTTTCTCATAGTTACTGGCAGTGTGAGAGGGCTTCCTTCTTGCCTCAGTAACAGACTGGCAAGGGGCTGAGCTGTAAGGATTCCTCGGTTCTCATGCCTGGGGTTAAAATGTAGATGGGAATGTGACAAAGGGTTGAACTGTCTGATTATATCCTCCTTCTTCTGCAGTAACTCAAATGCTGGTTTTGGGCAATGCTAGCTGTGCTTCTCAGAGCATTGAGCTGCTGCCTTCTGGAGATGAGCTCTTGCCAGAGCTATTGTCTCAGAGATGATGCATATTTGGGCAGAGCCTCTTTAAGCTTGGATGCCATAATACTACAGTAGAAGATGCAGTTCCTGTGGATGGAGACTGTAAAGGGATGGGGTAAATTAATTAATGCGAGACGATATATAAAAATATTAGCAGTTTATTAATATTAAATATTCAGAACTCGCATCACCCCGATCACCATTTAATAATAATATTAACAGGTTCTTGCAACTCTATGGAAACTATGTACAGGTTATAACAGGATCTGGAAATAGTTATTAATATATAACATTAATTAAACTCGATATGAACTGGAAGAGAAGGGTTTGCGGTCAGTATACCGCTTGCTCACTAGGTAAGCATAGGACATAAAGAACAACTTTCTGCTTAGGGCAGAAGGCTATTAATAATTACAAGAGGCTTTGGCATTTACCCACAAAATTATTATCTGACAGTACCCAAGGCGGGGTTACTGTCGGTAGCCGTCAGCGGCTTTAGAGTCTCCCCTGGGCTTCTGGGGAAGGAGGCAGACGATCTCTGACCTGTTCCTGGTTCTCTGGATGATATTCTCTCCAGGGCTTCCGTCTGGGCAGAAGGCTTTCAGGTATAGGCAGGACGTCTTCCAGTCACGCTGGCGGTGCAGGCCAAATGCGTGTAGGCATGGCGGTATCACAGGCACGGGCACGGGCACGGCACGGGCACGGCACACTGTGTAATGGCAGAGGGCAATGGCAAAGGGGAAAGGCGAAAGGCGAAAGGCTCTCTGCTGACCTCCCTTTTATGCAATACAGCCCGAGATCAATGCCCTTTGGACACTGGACAGCCAATGAAATGGCAGTTAGCCAAGATTTGCCCATATTAGGTGGAACCATAGGCCTGCTATCCACCCTTCTTCGGGAAGAACACAGGCCCTGCACAAGGCTGCCCCGTGCACCCTGTTTACCACAGGGTCTGGTCAGGCAAGGGACCTCAGACTCAGTGGCGCCAGGCCCTTTGTCCCTTTTCCCGCCGTTGCTCTCCCCCAAAACAGCAGGAGGAAAGCAGAAAAATATGTCTGGGCAAACCAGGAAAGGTATAAACCCAATTTGGCTTGCCTAGGCCTACCACGACAGAGACACCCATGATACACAGTCTTCAGGGAACAGCCTTAGGTGGCATTATAATGCTGCTGCTCATTCAGTGAATTAAAGCTCCACTGGCAGGAGGAACCCAACCCCCCCATCTCAAGGAGGCAGGGAGGGAAGGCTCTGGCTGGGCACAAATGCTTCTGCTTGCTCCTTCCAGACAGGGTTGAGTTGCTGTCGCACCCCAGAGCCAGCTCTGCATTGGTAGTTCTGTCCTGGGTCAGATGGAAGAGAATGTTCCCTTAAGTCCTGTGAGTTAAGGCAACGCCCTCCTGTTCGCTACAGCCCTCCCTGTCATGTAACTCCAGGGCCAAATCCTGCTTAATTTATAGGCTCTGACAAGATCTTAGAGCAAGAATGATAGCATGGCTGTAGAGCACAAGCCATCGTTTAGTACCTGAAGTGCCAATTTTCTGACAAAGTCTGTAATCTAATACAGTGCTGCACTGTCTGCCAGTTTGAGCGGGAACCTCTCTAAGTCACCTCAGATTAAGACGGGAAGAGCTTAAGCTGCTATATGGGTAATGACAAAGAGAAAAACAAACAATTCAGGCACAAACCTCCATCCTTTCCCCTCACAGAAATTAAACAAGACAGGAAAATACAATCTGTCTGAAATCTGAGGTATATTTTTCACCCACTCTGATAACAATGTATAGTTCTCATTTACTTCCTCCTCCCCAGGGCTCAGGTACATGTATCCTCACAAAATATTTTGAGGTAAATTCCTCTTGTTTTGCAGTGTCCCTTGCTGTCAGGGTTGAAAATCCCTTAATCCAAATCTCAAGTTTCAGGAAGAGTTTTAAGATTTTTCTATGAACGTATCATGAAGGAGATTTGTCCTGCTGGCTAAGTCAGGAATGTGTCGCTTCGGGACCTGCCAAGCTCTGATGACAAAAATGACACCTTGGAAAAGGACATGAAAAACTACTTCTGACTGACTACAGGCTGAGTCCCAAAGTTGAAGAAATGGCTAAAAATCCTACTGCAGGGTTTGATGACTCTCAAAGACTGTGGATGACTGAGGTGCAGAAAAGAGGTTGAGATATGCTCTGATTAATTTTCTCATACATGTAACTTGCAATCTTAGATCAGAAGCCTTATCTTTCTATATAGTCAATGAACTGCTGAAGAACACAAAAAGCCCAGGGCTAGGTTATGTAGGGCTCATGTGGGCTAGAAACAGGAACAAGGACTAACTCCAGCTTTGTAAATAAAATTCATGGTTAGATGGGTGTGCTGGTTTGAAACTAATTGGAATATTTTAATTAGAAAAAAAAAATAGATCATAGGCTGTGAAAAGCAAACACTGGTGATGTCTGCTTCACTCATAGGCTTACTGAGATGTGTAAGAATAAGAACACAAACATAGATAACACAGACACAGAGTCTCACCTCTGTCTCTCCGGGAGCTTCTGGCCTCTCTGCTAACCTAACCAACCACTCTGCTTCTAACCCCCCTGGCTGATCCTCCAAACTCACCTTGCACAAAAGACAAACCTTGGAGTAAGGTAGAGGGGTGGAAAGAAAATGGAAGGGTGGTTGGGAGCCCCTCCTGGGAAATCTGATTTCTCGAGGGGAATTGTGTTTCTGTATTCCCTTTAACTTGTCTATGTCTGTAACTATTCCTGTCTGTTGTGTATATCTCTGCTCGTACATTGCACTAAGCTGTAAATAGAGCTTCAGTCCTTAACTTCCAGCCTGTTGGGTCTAGTCTGGGGGATTTTACAAAGTGTAGGGGGTGCAGGGAGCTCCCAAAGCATCACAATGGGCAATAGCTTCCTGTCCAGCATGGAAGACACACAGAAATCCCATTTTCTGTCTGCAGTTACTTTCAAACTTTGGCAGAGCATAGGAATGCTCCTTCTGCAAATGTAGATTTCCAAATGACTTTCAGAGCAAGGAAAGTCTTGGAAGAGGGGATATTCCTGAGCATTGTTGTTCTCTCACATCTTCAGGAAGAAAAAACATGCATGAACAGTAGTGGAAGCACCAGGAAATTTAATTTGCAAGCATATTCACAACATGGCTTTGGTCTACTTGTCACCTGCAAGTGTTGCATGAAAACCAGAAGGTAAACTAAGAGGGTTAGATTAATTCTTCACCACATCAAAGTGCAGGAACTTAAACAAAACAAAACCACAGAAAAGGTGAACAGTGACATTTCATTTGCATCTTTTCAGAATCTGCTAGAATCAGAGGAAAAAACATATAAGGAGCCATGGGGTCTGAGTAGTTTTTATTCTTCTGGCCCATTTTATTCATCTCTCCGCCTTCAAATAACACTCCAGCAAACCTAAGCATGGGAGTTATTTCCTATCTTGCTTGGAAGCTCTGACAGCTAAACATTTAAACTAAACCCATGCTTACACTTCAGAGGAGCTAAGAGTTGAAAATAAATTGAGCTGTAGCCATTGATTTCACATTTCTGCTCCTAGAGGTAGCACTAGAATACTTTATTAGTAGGATGTGGCTAAAATAATGGTTTGGTGATGTTTTTAACATTTTTTTTCCAGACATTTCTTGATGGCACACAAACCCTGTTGTTTGCATAGCAGAGGGAGTGCATAATTTCAAAGGGAAATGACCATTTGCTTGCCTGAGGAGGCATAGTGATAATGTTTTTGATAATGTTTTAGTGTTGGTACCCTTCTCTGGGATCTCAGACTGAAATAACTTATTCACATTAATAATAGGATTAGCCTAGCTGGGGGAGGTGTGTATAAGGTAGCTCCATGGACAATCCTTGTATAGTGTTTTTCAGATAGAATGAAAGACACAGGCCAGGACTTTCCAATTAGGATACTAAACTCTCATTTTTCAGTTTTGGGTGCTCACGTTCAGACAATTAAGTGTCAGCTTTTCAGGACTACTGGTCATGCCTAGCTACAGCAGAAGTTAAGGCTATTCTCCCAGAAATCCAGGAGTCACAGGCTTTTATCTTACAGAGACTGCAAAAACTGAAGTGTAATCAAAATCTCTGACAAAAAGCTACTTTGACATAGTGACAGGCTTGTTTTCTCTAGCAGTATTGAAGATAAATATGTAAACAGTGGAAAGCAATTTCACAGCAAACTGGACTAAGGTCTCCTGTATTTCCACCTCATATGATTACACTGAAGTATCTCTCTCTTACTCTCAAACCCAGAAATCCCTTTCAACACTATCTAGGAGATTGAATCTGCACCCAGATGTACCAAAATCAGTCTTTCAATAATTCTGTATTAAGCTGCAAAAGTGCTTCTGTTGAAGTAAGAGGTTTTAACCCTCTTCATGGAGCCTGTGGAAATATTTGATGTTATGTTATTCATAACATATATAACATATATA